>CP136885.1:29403174-29405674 GCA_033000465.1 Sciaenops ocellatus | reverse complement strand
CATTCCTGTTACACCTGAAGAACAAGAATGAAGACAAAGTTTGAACCTGTCGGCCAAAAAATAAGTTCTTCAACTGCTCGTGGCTCCATGCAGAACCAGAGAACCATCTGAGAACCATCTGAGAACCATCAAAGAACCATCTGAGAACCATCTGAGAACCATCCAAGAACCATCTGAGAACCATCTGAGAACCATTCAAGAACCATATAAGAACCATCTGAGAACCATCCAACAACCATCTGAGAACCATCCGAGAACCATTCAAGAACCATCTGAGAACCATCCAAGAACCATCTGAGAACCATCCAAGAACCATCAAAGAGCCATATAAGAACCATCAAAGAGCCATATAAGAACCATTCAAGAACCATCCAAGAACCATCTAATAACCATCTAAGAACCATCAAAGAACCATTTAAGAACCATCTAATAACCATATAAGAACCATTCAAGAACCATCAAAGAACCATATAAGAACTATCAAAGAGCCATATAAGAACCATCAAAGAACCATTCAAGAACCATCCAAGAACCATCTGAGAACCATCCAAGAACCATCTGAGAACCATTCAAGAACCATCAAAGAACCATCCAAGAACCATCAAAGAACCATTTAAGAACCATCTAATAACCATTTAAGAACATCTAATAACCATATAAGAACTATTCAAGAACCATCAAAGAACCATCTAATAACCATTCAAGAACCATCTAATAACCAAATCAGAACCATTTTAGAACCCTTATTTTTCGGGTCGTCTTGATTACTCCACAGTCTTTCCGTGTGCGCCCTGGTGACCACAGTGAAGTACCCTCTTGAGTACAAGTACTCCTCATGTAGTATAACCTGGGCAGTATTTTTCCTTCTTGTTGTTTTTTAATTTTATTTAATGAGAATGAAAATCTGTGATGGAGACGTCTGCAGAAATCTGTGAGCTTCAAGTGTAACCGAACAGAAAACTGAAGACAGACAGAGCAGCTGTGATCTGACACACGCAGTAAGAACATTTACTCCTGTACTGCTTAAGTACACACTGGAGGTACTTTATGTACTTCACGACACGAAACGTATGAAGACTTCATGAAATCTGATCGTGAAGGTGTCACTGTGGACTTCTGGGTAACTGTGACGACATGTCTCACTATCTTAACAACAATCAGCTGATTCATGGAGAAAAACACACACACACACACACACACACACACACACTTTACCGTGTTTTTACAGTGTATCTGCACCGCTCAGATTTATGGATGGAAAAAATGAAAATAGCCATCAAAGGTTAATTACAGCTAATTAGCAGTAAGGTGGTGAATGTGTGTGTGTGTGTGTGTGTGTGTGTGTGTTGGGAATGGGGACATTAAGACCTAGACGACTCGTCTCCATAGAAACAAGGTAATAATGGATCAGGAGAGAGCAGGCGGTGATTGGTCAGAGAGGTCACACATGAAGGAAACAAACAAGCGGTACAATATGACATCATCACGTGAGGTTTGTGACATCGTCACGTGAGGTTTGTGACATCATCACGTGAGGTTTGTGACATCATCACGAGAGGTTTGTGACATCATCACGTGAGGTTTGTGACATCATCACGTGAGGTGACATCATCACGTGAGGTTTGTGACATCATCACGTGAGGTGACATCGTCACGTGAGGTTTGTGACATCATCACGTGAGGTTTGTGACATCATCAGGTGAGGTTTGTGACATCATCACGTGAGGTGACATCATCACGTGAGGTTTGTGACATCATCACGTGAGGTTTGTGACATCATCAGGTGAGGTTTGTGACATCATCACGTGAGGTGACATCATCACGTGAGGTTTGTGACATCATCACGTGAGGTTTGTGACATCATCAGGTGAGGTTTGTGACATCGTCAGGTGAGGTTTGTGACATCATCACGTGAGGTTTGTGACATCATCACGAGGTTTGTGACATCATCAGGTGAGGTTTGTGACATCATCAGGTGAGGTTTGTGACATCATCAGGTGAAATAAAGACGATCCAGCTGAATCAGTCGATGTGGATTTTCTCGTGCACGCGATGATGCACGATGTAAATGCTGCTTTGATTTTTCATCTCAGCGTCCAGCTGTGACACTTCTATGGTTTCACTGCGTCACGTTCAGACATCAAACTTCTTCTTTTGTTTCACGTGAAGTGTGTTCAGAAGAACCTGCTTTGATTTGGACTTTATGTCACAAAGTGAAAGAACAAAAACAGTCAAAGCTGCTGTGTGAGGAGCTGAAGAACAGAGTGAAGTGTCTGCAAACTAACTGGAACAAACTCGTTCACATATTTGATTTGAGGAGAATAAAACATCTGTTATGACCTGCAGACTAAACTAGAAATAAAACACATGCAGACAACATGCAGAAAATCAGATTTGGAGTAGAACCTCAAACGAGTCAGACTTTATCTACAGACACACCGTGTTTCTACAGCAGCCCAGAACAGACAAACTGATCAGGACTTTTGTTTTTGTTCTGCAG
>CP136885.1:29330674-29400674 GCA_033000465.1 Sciaenops ocellatus | reverse complement strand
AGCTGCTGTTAGCTAATGTTAGCTCAGTTTGTTAGCTAATGTTAGCTCAGTTTGTCAGCTAATGTTAGCTCAGTTTGTCAGCTGCTGTTAGCTAATGTTAGCTCAGTTTGTCAGCTAATGTTAGCTCAGTTTGTCAGCTGCTGTTAGCTGATGTTAGCTCAGTTTGTCAGCTAATGTTAGCTCAGTTTATTAGCTAATGTTAGCTCAGTTTGTCAGCTGCTGTAAGCTAATGTTGGCTCAGTTTGTTAGCTAATGTTAGCTCAGTTTGTCAGCTGCTGTTAGCTAATGTTAGCTCAGTTTATTAGCTAATTTTAGCTCCGTTTGTCAGCTGCTGTAAGCTAATGTTAGCTCAGTTCATTAGCTAATGTTAGCTCAGTTTGTCAGCTGCTGTAAGCTAATGTTAGCTCAGTTTGTTAGCCAGGGTGTCTGGACTGTGAGCTCAGAGCACCGGGGTAAGAGGAGGTTTTCAGGCCCGGGGGAATGCTGACGGGGATTGGAGCCAATGTCGTGCCAGAACCGGAGCTGAGCAAGCGGGCAAGTCTTCCTCTACACATCTGAGCAAGTTAACAAAGTCTGGCCCGGTGATATTTAGGGGTAATATGAGAACGTTTGGGACCAGGCAGGACAAATGAAGTGCAGCACATCTCTTAGTACGTCACGTCTATAATGCCAAACTTGAGGCTTCAAAACGTCACGGCGCATGTGACACAAGTCACGTACAAACATCGAGTGCACTTGAACAGAGTTCAGCTTCCTTCCTATCAGAGGCAGCCGGTGAGGCCAGCAGTGAACGGGTTAAGCTGTACGCTCCGTGGTGAAGCAGGACCGGTTCTTACAGAACAAACAGAGCAGCTGCAGGAACATAAGAAGCCGTGATGAAAATTGGCTTCAGGCTGCGCTGGAGGAACAAACCACAGCGCGTGATGACGGCTTCTCTAATTGCAGTTCATCAAGAGGAGAATACCTTTCATCAGACACTGCTGCTGTGTTCGAGGTGATGCCTTCAGGTGTACGTCTGTCAGGTGGGACACAGTATGAAGGCTGATAAAGTCCTCTGTGTGGGGTTGATGTGTAAATAAACCACAGGCGACACGAGTCACTTCACGCTGAGAGAAGTTTCCCTACATGTTGTGATGAATCAGCAGCAACGCGTCCTCCAAACTGTTGTTTGTCTGTCCGTGCACGTGCAAGAGTTTTCTGATTCGACGCGCACAAATGCACAAAAACAACTTCCTGAACACTAACATTTAATTTTGACTGATGCAAGTAGAGAAAACTGTTTATATATCCAAATCCAAAGATTTGAAAAGTCACACTCCACCAACTATTTCACTGATTTTGGTGAAACTGGATCATATTTTATGGAGAAAATGTTTTCTGGTTTTCCCTCTGATGTCCTCCGGCTGCTCCGCCTCAACTCTCTGTGATTTACAGAGTTTCCTGATGGACAGTGAAGTAAACTGCTGACAGCTGTAGCTGCTGTTAGCTCATGTTAGCTCAGTTTGTTAGCTGCTGTTAGCTCATGTTAGCTCAGTTTGTTAGCTGCTGTTAGCTCATGATAGCTCAGTTTGTTAGCTGCTGTTAGCTAATGTTAGCTCGTTTTGTTAGCCAAATTGTTGCGTAAGTGGCTCGTTGGTCTAGGGGTATGATTCTCGCTTCGGGTGCGAGAGGTCCCGGGTTCAAATCCCGGACGAGCCCTTAATTTGAAACCTAAGGAGAGAGTGAGCAGCTAATGTTAGCTCAGTGTGTTAGCTGGACTCATAGCACCAGACACTACAATGGGCGCAGGAGTTTGGCTGTTAGTTTTTGATCAGAAGTAATGTAATCAGAACAAATACTCGAGTACAGCTGAACAGTTACCACAGTGGGATTACACTCTGACAAACACTGATTTATACGAGACGTTGGTTTAAATAAATGTGAATAAATAATTCAGATTAGCACAGGCGCGATGATGATGATGATGATGATGATGCTGTATCTTAACAGCATCTTCTCTGTTAGCTACTTCCTCTGTTGTGCTCCTGAACGTTAACACTCGTAATTCACGGTTTAAACGCGTGAACAGATGATGAATGCTGTAATTCTTCTCTTGTCTCATTAAAATCTGTGTGAATACAACAATAGCTGTGTTGTAATACTCCCAATCCATCAAACACGGTGAGAAGTGGTCGTCCATCAGTTAATGGAGCGGAAACAGCAGAGAGAGAGCAGTAATGTGATCTGCCTCTCGCTCTGTTCATGCTTCTTACAGTCAGCCGCTCTCCGTCCTCCCATGTCCTATTTGTCATGGATATTATCTCTGATCAAATCTCATTACTCTGCTCCTCATCCTCCTCATCCTCCTCCCTCTTTTTCTCCTTTTCCTCCTCCTTCACTCACACGCAAATTCTCCCTCCTTATAGATAATTTTGTCGAGGGCTGTGACCAAACACCCTCCATGAAGTATTAATATGCATGATGGAGACAGAGAGGTCATTTCCATCTGAATTATGTTGAACTGCTCCATCACAACACGACCAGACCAGTCACGGAGACCACGTCCAGGTTTTAGACAGTCTGCGGGGACGTCACGGAGACCACGTCCAGGTTTTAGACAGTCTGCGGGGACGTCACGGAGACTACGTCCAGGTTTTAGACAGTCTGCGGGGACGTCACGGAGACTACGTCCAGGTTTTAGACAGTCTGCGGGGACGTCACGGAGACTACGTCCAGGTTTTAGACAGTCTGCGGGGACGTCACGGAGACATGTAACCTTCACTCCGTTTTGAACTCTCCGTGAACAGTCAGACGGACTTTCTCTTCTCTCTCCGTCTTATTTCAGTCACTCCATCACTCCGCCGTCCTCGTCTTATTTTCTCGTCTCCTGTTGTTATTGAAAGGAGCCTCCTCCACAAAAATAGCCTGTAAATCTAATCGTGTGAAACCAGAGCCTCCCGTCTCCTCCTGCCTTTCAGCCGGAGCTGTCGTCCTTGTTCCTCCTCCTCCTCCTCCACCCTGCTGCCCCCCTCTCTGCTCCTATCTCCGCCTGCCTGCCCGTCTCTCCTTTCTCTGCTGTGGACATCCATCAGGTGGAGGTCTGTCAGCCTCCTCTCTGCTCTGTGCTGATAATCACACTTCTGACATGTTTCATACCAGCTACGATTCAAACTCTCCACCTTCACCTGTTCAGAACATTTTCCACTGATCGATGAATTAAGTTTATAAAACATGTTTGTTTTAATAATTAAAGCTGCAGTGTGTTTTATGGGGCTCTAATTAAAGAACATCATCTCTGTTTAAGACTTCAATATCTACAGACGCTGCACCCCATGTTGAACCACCGTGTTTCTACAGGAGTGATCTGCTACTAAACCTGCACACTCCAGCTTCAATGTTTCCCCGTCAGATGTCGTCGAATACAAAGAATCAAACTCGTGTTACAATGTAACGTAACGCTGACGGTAACGTTACAGCAGAATGAACCAGCTCGATCGTGGCTACGTGCCGACTCGGTTCATAGTGAAGTAACAGAGGTTTTTGTGGAGCTCTGGGCGTCCACAGACGGTGACAGTAACAGCAGTGGACGAGCTGGAGAAGATTTTTAATGCCAGAAGTTTCAAACATGAACTCTGAGTTCTTCATGTTCAGCTCCGTTCACGCTCTAAGATCACGTTCACACCCACAGTCTGGTTTATTTTGGTCTTACCGTCGATGTCTGTCTGCACTGCGTCACCATTAGAAGTGATCTGAATTAGCTGTTAGCAGCTCCTGTTAGCGGTGTATCACTGGGAAGTTGTGCCGTCTTTGTTCTGAGCAGATTCATGGACGTTTATTCATGATGGAGGTCGCAGATAAAGATATTCCATGAAAACGAAACACTGACTCTAAAAATATGCGAACATGTTTGTGTTCGGATGAGTGAGTCACGTGACGTCTTCACAGACGTTTTACAAACGAATGGAGAAGACTGCACATGAAGTCACCCTGTATCATCAGCACACACACACACACACACACACGCACACACGCACACACACACACGCACACACGCACACACACACAGAGGTTTTCATTATTCTGAATGTCTCTGGGCCATTTATAGACCTTCATATCACACCTTCTCCTCTCACATTAGCTGCTTCTCAGCTGGGCTCTGTTATGAGCCTCCATGTGGAGTCACACCTCCATCATTATTACTCCACCTTCATTGTCCTCCTTCATGTGTCATAACTCGAGCTAACTCACGTCACGTTGGACTCTTTCAGAGTTTATTTAGTGACATCGAGTAAATAATTATTTATCTGACTCAACATTGAAGAGTCTTTGTACTTATGTTCAGCTGTACTCGAGTATTTGTTCTGATTACATTACTTCTGATCAAAAACTAACAGCCAAACATCAACAAGGTCACCAACAGCAGACATAGCAGCCAGCTAATATTACTGACTAGTCCAACAGCAGTCAGCCCAGCTCGGCGTCTGTCTTTCAGCCTTTTATTTCACCAAGCTCTCACCAACCACTAAAAGTCAGTCCCAGATTTACTCTTGTCCGGCGGCTTCTTGCTCGCTCACTCTCTCCTTTTCTCTTCTTAGCTTCCTCCGTCAGCGTCCTCTTCACTCTCTTCTCCTCTGCCATTATGTCCGTAGAGGCTGCTGAGCCACCTTGCCCAGCTCCAGTTCAGTAAGTCAAGACCAGGACCAGAGTTTACTGAGACAAGACCAAGACTTTCTGTCTCTTAGCCTTTCGGCTCCAGTTCTGGCACGACACCAGGTCAGCTCCCTGTCATCTCTTGCCTGTAAACCTCTTCTTCTTCTTCTTCTTCTTCCCGGTGGTCCAAAGCGTCTGTGGTACAAACACTAACACTCCCCTGATGCTCTGAGCTCACAGTCCAGGCAACCCGGCTAACAAACTGAGCTAACATGAGCTAACAGCAGCTAACAGACTGAGCTAACATTAGCTAACAGCAGCTAACAAACTGAGCTAACATGAGCTAACAGCAGCTAACAGACTGAGCTAACATTAGCTAACAGCAGCTAACAAACTGAGCTAACATGAGCTAACAGCAGCTACAGCTGTCAGCAGTTTACTTCACTGTCCATCAGGAAACTCTGTAAATCACAGAGAGTTGAGGCGGAGCAGCTGGAGGACATCAGAGGGAAAACCAGAAAACATTTTCTCCATAAAATATGATCCAGTTTCACCAAAATCAGTGAAATAGTTGGTGGTGTGTGACTTAGTGCCGTAAAGCGTTACGTACTTCTCCCGACCCGGAGCCCAAAGTTACATAGTGTGAGAACAGACGTACGAATGACAGAGACACCGTTCACCTGATCACAGGTCAGTGTAGATCAACAGGAGGTAACAGACGTCAGTTCATCAGAGTAGTCACATGATGTTGGTTCATAGTTGTGAATCTTGGTCATGTGATATATAAAGTGTGTCTGTCCTCTCTCTGGTTTTCGTCTCAGATCACTGCCAGTTTTCAGTCACACTAAACAAACATTAGAAATGTGTCGAGCGCAGCTCGAGCTTCAACAATGATTTTGTAATTTTCCTGAAATGAAGGAAGCGTCCCTGTGTGCAGAGACAGACGACAGCAGAGACCACAGGGACTGTCATTTACTGTACTTTATGTCTCCTGCTGGCTGCCATAGATTAGGCCTGTCACTGGAGCTGTGTGTGTGTGTGTGTGTATTCATGCTGCTGCTGTGTGATGAACCTGTTTACCTGCTCTGTGACAGTCTGACCTGACAGTGTGTGATGAAAGAGAGCAGACGTTATAATGAGATTTGTCAGCCTTTCTAATCTGTGATTTATGAGCTGTGGCCAGGAAGAGGCAAGCCCGGTTACTAGGCAACAGGTTTCACCTCTAAGACCAAAACAGACAAAAAACCAAAAACAGACCAAGATCACAGAGATCTGCTGCGAGAAGACGAGCAACTGTATATGAAGATTTTAAAGAGTCTAAAACCTGGACGTAGTCTCCGTGACGTCCCCGCAGACTGTCTAAAACCTGGACGTAGTCTCTGTGACGTCCCCGCAGACTGTCTAAAACCTGGACGTAGTCTCCGTGACGTCCCCGCAGACATTTCCTTCTTCATAAAAACATTTCCTTGAGACAAGTTGCACATTTTTACTCCATCGACTGTAATGAATGATGTAATTAGTTCACATGGAAATGATGCATGAAGTAATTCATTGAACAAACTGACAGCTCGTGGTGACTTTGTGGTTTCTTTAACTCGAGGTCAAACAGAGCGCAGACGGACGGATGGAAAAACAAAGAGGAAGGTTTGAAGAGGGACAGAAAGAAATGAAGAGCAGGACAAATAAACTGTGTAAACACACCTGACCCTGAGGTGACCTCGACGCTTTTCAAGAGGAAAGCGCTGATTAAAAACTCATTTTTATATTTAAAGTCTCCATGAAGTCAAACCTGATGTTTGTTTGTGTCCTCTGTCCTCCAGAGTCTGTCCAACACTGACACAAAGTGTTTTCTTCACAGTCATCTGTGTCCGGGCCTCACTGATTACTGTACAGAACCAGAACTTCAGAACTTTATTCAAACTGGATCAGATTTATTCACAATATATTTGCTGCTTTGATGTGATTCGGAGACGTGGAGCGACGACTGAACTGAATCACAGAGGATGAAAAACGTCACAAACGACAAAGAAAGCCGTCAATCATCAACTCGTCCCGGAGCTCTCATTAAACGCCGACAGTCCTCTCGCTGTCAGTCACCGCCTCCCTCCACGCTGACGACCCCTGACGACCCCTGACCCTGTCAACCTTTCAAAATAAAACACCGGCTCAACAGCAAACAGCGCAGCGTTGTTTCTCTCGTTGGACAGACCGTGTGACGACAGACCGGCTCGTCATTGGCTGAGATGTGTGTGTGTGTGTGCAGGTAAACGAGTCTGACCGGAGAGTGGACGAGTGAGGACGGAGAGTCTGAGAGTTTGTTTGTGTGTGTGTGTGTGAGACGTTACAACACAGGAAGTTGGTGGAGCTTCGTGTCATTCATCAACTGGATCTGCAGACTGGACACACAGAAACCTCCGTCACACCCACGACGACTGGTATGATCAAGTGTCAGCGCCGTCAGCTCCTCCGTCTTATCGCGGAGAGATGTTACGTTCCCGTGATGACAGACGGTACTTGTGGTTTGTTTGTAGATCCGGCTCTGCTCCTTCCACAGAGAGTATGCTAACGCTGCGGAGCGCCAACAGCTATTAGCTCGAGTTGTAAACAAGAGAGGAGACTGAGGTCACCTGATGTAATGGCTGCCAACCACACGGCGCCGGGGCAACGATTAATTTTCACCAGTTTAAACTTCTGATTGGCTGAGACACACAAACACACACACACACACACACACACACACGCCGCATGTCCACATGAATGAGGTGCTTCCTGTTCTCAAACCGAGCCACGTGCCTGCCACCTGCATCTTATTAATAGACTCTTGAACGTAGCACGGCATCAGGACGGAGTGGAAACAATTCCTGTGACATCTCCACCCGCAGCAATCGGAAACGAGCTTCCAGAGGAGCCGGAGGAGCCGGAGGAGCCGGAGGCTGAGCTCTGGACCGAGAGCTGGTCTGTTGTCCAAGATCCTGAAGAGACGCAGAGAGAAAACATCTGCCCGTCCACCAGAAGCCAAAAGAACCGACCGTCTGAAACTATCTCCACTCTCATAGTCTCCGAGACATCCCCGCAGACTGTCTAAAACCTGGACGTAGTCTCCGTGACGTCCCCGCAGACTGTCTAAAACCTGGACGTAGTCTCCGTGACGTCCCCGCAGACTGTCTAAAACCTGGACGTAGTCTCCGTGACGTCCCCGCAGACTGTCTAAAACCTGGACGTAGTCTCCGTGACGTCCCCGCAGACTGTCTAAAACCTGGACGTAGTCTCCGTGACGTCCCCGCAGACTGTCTAAAACCTGGACGTAGTCTCCGTGACGTCCCCGCAGACTGTCTAAAACCTGGACGTAGTCTCCGAGACATCCCCGCAGACTGTCTAAAACCTGGACGTAGTCTCCGTGACGTCCCCGCAGACTGTCTAAAACCTGGACGTAGTCTCCGAGACATCCCCGCAGACTGTCTAAAACCTGGACGTGGTCTCCGTGACGTCCCCGCAGACTGTCTAAAACCTGGACGTAGTCTCCGTGACGTCCCCGCAGACAGCACGATGAGGCTGCAGACTCACTTCCTGCCACGTCAAACAGATACTTAAATTTCTGTCCGACTCACTCGTCCGGGTCTGTTTCTACATTTTAATCAGTCAGCTGAGAGAACGGTCCAGACAAACGTCAACAGCAAAGATCACTTCACTTCAGTGATCTCATGTTTAATCAACGGTGAGGAAGCTGAGGGTCAAAGGTCACAGCAGCATGACGGAGGAGGAGGTATGAAGATCCAGGAAGAGATGGAGGAAACTATTCATCCTCCTCCTCCTCCTCCTCCAACCTTTCTGACCTCATTTGATGCTTTTATTGTGAAAGACTAAGATGGTGCAATAAAGAGCGAATGAGAGCGGAGCAGTGATGTAACATGGCGGCTCCTCAAAGCCGGACAGATTGACGTCACCTGGTTTATGTTTTATGAATCAAACGTGATGGATGATTCTTTAATGCGTCTCCTCTTTCTTCTCGCCGTCGTCGGGGTTTCCTCCGACAGCACAGGGAGGTCAGAGGGCACGACTGTGAGGACGAGCTGATGCATGAATCTCTGCAGAACTCTTTACTGTAATGAGACACAGACGTCTGCACGGGAAGCAAAGAACGCCGACGGACCTGGAATGATTCAGCAGTGATGAGAGATATTTAATACCTCACTGCGGCAAAACATCTGTACGACTCAGAGCGTCGATGACTGAAGGTTCAGCCACCGAGGGCAATAAAACTCAAGTTTAGTTCATTCTACAGCGAAAATAACCACAAGTCGCTTTCATCCTTGAAAACAACTTCCTCTTTAATTTGTCACCAGATATTTGGCTTTTGTAGCTTTTTACTATAAAAAAACATCAGAAAGAAAAACTCAGTTTATTGTGGAAAAGCGACACGCTCCTTCCTCACTGTAGACTCTTTGCCGAACCGTACCCCAGAAAACAGCCTCCGCCTGGGCAGTGAGAGCCGGGTAAGTCCCTCTGTTCACTGACGGTGCTGAAGTGAAACCGACTGTGAAACTGCAGGAAATACAAATATGGAAGAACTGAAGTGAAAAGAGCTGAGTCATCGACGACCAGCTGACCTTCTCTGATCATTCGCGTTGCCTCGGTTGCCCGGTCAGGCCTTACCGGACTCGACGTGATACCCAGCTCCTGATCCAGGCTACTGAATACTGAATACCAAACCGCTGCTCGTCACGCCACCACTAAGAAGCATTTTAATTTATCCAACGAGTCCAGCTGTGAATCATTCAGGGTTGGACCTTTTCTAACAGTACAAGACAAATGAGTTTTTACTTCCTGCTGAGCTGATATCAGAGCAGAACATACTGTACATTCTTCACAGGTTGCACAGAAAACTGGCATTAGCGGCGTTACAGATACGAGCTTTAAGATAAAGAGGGAAACACAACACAATGAGACCGACAGAAGCCAGAGAGAGAGTCGAGTCTCAAGAGGTCCAAGGTCCAACTTAGAGTTAGACAAATTAAATACTGACCTGGGGCATTAAAGTAAAGTTAAACTTGTATTTAACGGTTATTACGAATGTTATTATTAATCTGTGGTTCTGGTTCCAAGCCCAGCTCCATCCCTCACCATCTTCCACCACCTCCATCTTTCTCCTGTTGATGCTCTGGAAGGAGCAACACGGTGTGGACGCCTTTATCAGGAGTCTTATCCTCTGCCGTTATGTCCATAGAAGCTGCTGAGCGCAATTATCCAGCTCCAGTTCTGGCATGACAACAGCTCCGCTTCCCGTCAGCACCCCGAAACTGAGCTAACATTAGCTAAAAGCAGCTAACAAACTGAGCTAACAGCTGCTAACAAACTGAGCAAACAACAGCTAACAGCAGCTAACAAACTGAGCTAACAGCAGCTAACAAACTGAGCAAACATTAGCTAACAGCAGCTAACAAACTGAGCTAACAGCAGCTAACAAACTGAGCAAACAGCAGCTAACAGCAGCTGACAAACTGAGCAAACAGCAGCTAACAAACTGAGCAAACATTAGCTAACAGCAGCTAACAAACTGAGCTAACAGCAGCTAACAAACTGAGCTAACAGCAGCTAACAAACTGAGCTAACAGCAGCTAACAAACTGAGCAAACATTAGCTAACAGCAGCTAACAAACTGAGCTAACATTAGCTAACAGCAGCTATCAAACTGAGCTAACAATAGTTTAATATTGTTGCTTTCAGAACAGAATAGAAGAATAAAATATTCTCAGTCTATAGTCGTCGTCAGCTTCACCTGATCACTCACATATAATAACCTCAACAGCCTTCCATGATGAGTTTGATCTCTGTGTCAGCTGTCGTTTCACTCGAGTGGGTGTCAACTCTCACATGGCGTTCATTTGTTCTGGAGTGAAGCTCTTCAGAGCGCCTTCTTCACATTTCATGTTCATTCAAGTGTAAATGAAACTAACCTGCAGCTCTCACTGAATCAATAACACAGACATGCGGTCAGTGGAGAATTGTGTGCTTTTTACAGTCAAAGCTAACATCAGTGAGATCAATCAGTTTGCACCAACCGTGGAAGGTTCGGTTCCACATCCTCTTGGTGACGACTTTGCCTGGAGGCCGGCCGCCGGAGATCGACATGGTCTCGTTCAGAGCGTGAGTGTAGAGCATCAAACCGTCGTAGAAGCCTCCAGCTATGATGTTCATCTGGAAGATGATGGACAGACATCTGTGAGACTGCATGAACAACATCATCATCATCATCATCATAATCATAACGAGTCTATTTGTGACTCTGAAACAACATTGATCGTGTTATTGCTGCTTCTATTGATGCTGCTCAGTTGCACACAGAGTGTGAAGGCCATCTCTCCTCACTGACTGTAAAATCAATGCATGATTACACGTAATCCACTGTAATGATGGCGATTAATGATGGAGCGCTACACACCAACCACTATGCACTGCAGCCTGCGCTATGAACAGAACCTCTGAACCAGCAGTGTCCAGTCTAACAGTGAATACAGTAACAGAACCTCTGAACCAGCAGTGTCCAGTCTAACAGTGAATACAGTAACAGAACCTCTGAACCAGCAGTGTCCAGTCTAACAGTGAACACAGTAACAGAACCTCTGAACCAGCAGTGTCCAGTCTAACAGTGAATACAGTAACAGAACCTCTGAACCAGCAGTGTCCAGTCTAACAGTGAATACAGTAACAGAACCTCTGAACCAGCAGTGTCCAGTCTAACAGTGAATACAGCAACAGAACCTCTGAACCAGCAGTGTCCAGTCTAACAGTGAATACAGCAACAGAACCTCTGAACCAGCAGTGTCCAGTCTAACAGTGAATACAGCAACAGAACCTCTGAACCAGCAGTGTCCAGTCTAACAGTGAATACAGTAACAGAACCTCTGAACCAGCAGTGTCCAGTCTAACAGTGAATACAGCAGCCTACCGAGGTGGTTTTCTTGCCGGGTTTGGCTCCTGGCATCCCGGGCTGAGTCAGTTCAGTTAGCTTACACGGCTAACAACAAGCTAACCACAGTTAGCGCTTCACTACTTGGCAATGTTTCCATCAAGTAATGGTAGCTAATGTTAGCAGTGAGCTACATTGGCTATGTCTCAAAACTAGCGAGGTCCATAACATTAACTTATGTTAGCAGTTAGCTACATTAGCACTACCTCCAAACCAACTGGATCCTCAGTGTTAGCTGTGTTAGCTTTGTTATATTAGCTTTAGCTCTCCTGCTACTTAGCAATGTGAGGCTGTGCTCCAACCCGGTCCTGTCCGGCTGCTGAGCCCGGTTCTGTTAGTGTGCTAACACCAGATTCAGTTAGCAGCACTTAATTAGCAGTTAGCTACTTTAGAAAGTGGTTAGGTTAAAGCTACCTGTCCATCATAAACTGTGTAAATCACAGACACCACCTGCGGGTCGTTAAGGACACCTGCGGGTCGTTAAGGACACCTGTGGGTCGTTAAGGACACCTGTGGGTCGTTAAGGACACCTGTGGGTCGTTAAGGACACCTGTGGGTCGTTAGCTGAGCAGTCGGAGGACATCAGAGGGAAAAGCAGCAAATATATTGTGAATAAATCTGATCCAGTCTGAATAAAGTTCTGTGGTTCTGGTTCTGTACAGTAATCAGTGAGGCCCGGACACAGATGTCCATGAAGAACACCTGAAAACACTTTGTGTCAGTGTTGGACAGACACTGGAGGACAGAGGACAGATGGACAAACATTGTATTTGAATGAGCCTTTGTTGAGCTGCGTGGAGGCTGCTGACGTCATCTCCACCTGATTACATGAAGCGACGGAGCTACGTCAGGCGGAGACGGAAAAACATCAAAAAACAAGAAGACGACGAGCGAATGATCATCAGCCTGCCTGAAAAGGTCAAAGGTCATCTGTAGTTATAGCAGTCGTGTTGCGTTCGCTGCCATCTGTTTGCTTCCTAATGGTTCTCATTTCCTTTGATGTATCCTGTTTCCCCACAGGGATCACCGAACTTCACCTTATAATATCTTCATGTGTGTGTGTGTGTGTGTGTCTGTTAACTACATTAGCGTCCCTCAGCTGCCTGCCTGCTGCTGATTAGCTGCCAGACAACCTGCCTACTTAGCTCACACACATATGGTGCCTGATAAGGGACAAACTGCAGCCCAGTAATACATTTGAACAGATGACATCATTCAGGAAAGTGCCGGCTAACTCAGATTAATCAGCTGGTGACTGATCGTATCCATAGATCCAGCACACAGAGACTGTCAGGGTGTGTTTAGCCTAGCTGAGCACAAAGACTGGAAGCAGGGGGAAACAGCTAGCCTAAAAAAATGGCTGTCCTTGAAATACAAACACTAACACCGCCGGTGCTCCGAGCTCACAGTCTGGGCAGCCTGGCTAACAAACTGAGCTAACATTAGCTAACAGCAGCTAACAAACTGAGCTAACATTAGCTAATAGCAGCTAACAAACTGAGCTAACATTAGCTAACAGCAGCTAACAAACTGAGCTAACAGCAGCTAACAAACTGAGCTAACATTAGCTAACAACAGCTAACAAACTGAGCTAACATTAGCTAACAACAGCTATCAAACTGAGCTAACATGAGCTAACAACAGCTAACAAACTGAGCTAACAGCAGCTACAGTCTTGGCTGGGAGCAGTGATGTTCTGGAGTCTCAAATCTTCATCATCATGTGATCACAACATAATCGTAGCATGTAGAAACTAAACTTCATGGATGTTTTCGTGTGTGTCTGTCATGCCTCAGGTTTGTGTGTGTGTGTGTGTGTGTGTGTGTGTGTTGTTTCAAGCTTTAACTTCCAAACTGTCGGTAACGTGTTCGACATCTCACACAAACACACCTCGGACGTCAGCGCTCGATTACACGACGTGTGGAGTTCTTCAAAATCTGTAAACAGCCTTGAACTCAAGGACCTGCTGTCCTTGAAAAAATACCTCACTTGATCGGATTCCTTTAGATGTGTCAGTGTCAGTTTCATCAACCCCTCGCCCTCCCCGCTCTCCTCTCTGCAATCACACGGAGGACTGAAGACACGCCGTCACCGCCACGCTAACTGTTCATTTCTCTGCTCACGTTAACGTGAAGTGAAACGTCTGTGTGCGTTTGTGTTCCTGCGTTTACGGAGCAGAATCACAGTAATCAGAGTATTTAAAGGATCTGTGTGTCGATGCTTTTTTCTTCTTGTCAATAAATCGCAGGACAAAACTAACAGACAGATTAACAGGTGAACAAAATCTCTAATTTTACATCCAATCAAACTTTCTCTCTTCAGACGCCGCCGGAGCGGAGTGCTTCCTGTTTGTGAAGGCTGCTACAGTCATGTATGACTCGCTCAGCCGTGCAGCTAACTGAACTGACTCAGTCTATGATAATAAACAGTGTAGCTGTCCTTTTGTTTCTGGCTTCATGTTTTCTTGGTTCCCACAGGATGAATCGTCAGAGCTGCAGACAGGATTCATTTGGACTTCACAGTGAAACATCTCAAACCTCAGAGGGAACAACAGAGAGCAGATGTCTCGTCTCCGCGATCTGAAGTGTGTGTTGCCTTTGTATTTTCTCTTTGTGTGTGTGTGTGTGTGTGTGTCGTGTTCGACACGATAACATCAGCAGACTGAATTATCTTCTCTAAACTGAACTCATCCAGCTGCACCAGCAGCTCTGACAGCACTAATTACACATTTGCATAATAATGTCTTTTTTCGTGTGTTCGTCGTCAGCTTCATTATGTTTAATAACCTCATTTCCTCTGTTTTTATTAGACTGTACTCGTCTTTGTCCATCAGCGGTGAGGCCTGCTGATATTCATGGTTTCCAGTAGATGAACCCTGATGTAACCACCAGTCTGTTTCAGGCCTTTCTTTCTTCATCACCCGTGACATAAAAAACATTTGCACGCAGTTACGGGAAGTCAAAGTGCGTCCTGCTCGGTCACCGAGCGTCTCTCTCAGTGGGCGCCGGTGGAGGAGGATGTACCGCGGCTCGGTTCCTTTGACTTTTGTTTGTGTTGCCATGGCGCCGTGTGGTTGGCAGCCAGTCACAGCAGCTCTGAACATTTCTCTGTTTTTCAGTATTTTTAGTACTTTGTTCAGGTTTTTTCTGCACTAATAGAAAATCTGCCTCCTTTCTGCTGCATGACTTCATGAATACATCAGGTGACTGGACAACTCCTCTGTGGAGGCCTTTAACAGCTCCTTCAGCTACAGACTGCTCCTCCCACCATGTAAGAAGGAGATCTACCACAGATCATCTGGAAAACACGTCGTCACTGAGCTGAAAACCGGCTTCAAGTTTTCGAGTTTTGGTTGATTCCACCACGCAACACACGGTGTCACGTCGTTCTAGTCGATGATTCCACGAGAAGCGACGGAGCTCGTGTCAGAAGCGTCTCTCTGCGGAGAATACTGTTGATTTTCAAAATAAAACAAAAGGCAAAGGTAGAGGCACATGACCACACACACACACACACACACACACACACACTCCTCACCAGTGAGTCCTCTATGGTGTAGTTGAACATCTTCCTGGCGTCCGTCTTCAGGTTGCTGACAAACTCTCTGTACTCGAGGTTCTGCGGCTCGCGGTACGTCAGGATCTTCACGCTCTGTGAACAGGAAGAGAACGTTAAAATAAACTTTATGTTGAAGTGACTGATACAAGACGACAAGTAAACATGTTGTTCTCCTGAACGCTCAATGAAATGAGGACAAAACCTCTTCCTCTTCTTTGACTGCATTTGGAAAGGAAACAGGAAGAGGAGTTGCTGCTCCGCGACAGACTGTCTAAAACCTGGACGTAGTCTCCGTGAAGTCCCCGCAGACTGTCTAAAACCTGGACGTAGTCTCCGTGACGTCCCCGCAGACTGTCTAAAACCTGGACGTAGTCTCCGTGACGTCCCCACAGACTGTCTAAAACCTGGACGTAGTCTCCGTGACGTCCCCACAGACTGTCTAAAACCTGGACGTAGTCTCCGTGACGTCCCCGCAGACTGTCTAAAACCTGGACGTAGTCTCCGTGACGTCCCCACAGACTGTCTAAAAAGATGGCAGCCTTTTAGTCGTTCCTAAAATGACGAGGTGAGTTTCACGAGGTGGAGGTGAGTGAGTGTTCAGCCGGGTGAAGCGCCGCCTGTCTCCATAAATAAAGATTAAATAAGACGAAGGATGAGCCGGGTCGTGATGCAGATGACTGGTCATCAAGACAAAAGACAACAGAGGAGCTGCACTTGAATAACATGGGAGTGTTTACAGAGACAACAGGTTGACAGAGTGAAGCAACATTTCTCACAGGAAAGGAATTCAGTCAGGTTGATAAAGACGTAAAGGGAGACGGCATGACTGATTCTTTCCACAGAAACACTTTTTCTCTCTGGAGGAGAAAATCTTTGAAATTCTTCAGTAAATATTTAAAATCACCTCCAGCAAGTGCCAGCCTGTCTGCAGATTCAAAGTATTCATTTCTCCATGAAACTAACATCACAGAGACTACGTCCAGGTTTTAGACAGTCTGCGGGGACGTCACAAAGACTACGTCCAGGTTTTAGACAGTCTGCGGGGACGTCACGGAGACTACGTCCAGGTTTTAGACAGTCTGCGGGGACGTCACGAAGACTACGTCCAGGTTTTAGACCGTCTGCGGGGACGTCACGGAGACTACGTCCAGGTTTTAGACCGTCTGCGGGGACGTCACGGAGACTACGTCCAGGTTTTAGACAGTCTGCGGGGACGTCACGAAGACTACGTCCAGGTTTTAGACCGTCTGCGGGGACGTCACGGAGACTACGTCCAGGTTTTAGACCGTCTGCGGGGACGTCACAGAGACTACGTCCAGGTTTTAGACAGTCTGCGGTCAATGTCATGTCGATCAATCAAACTTTATTCATATTGAATCTTTCATTGATTAAGAGTAGATTACAATAGAGTGAAATAAAAAATAGATGAAATAGATCCAAAGATGAGAAAATGAAATCAATAAGAGCGATAAAAACAGAATGACATAAAATAATGTGAATACAAACTCTTGAAGACATTTGTTCGTTTCACTCTGGAGATTGATTTTAGTTCTCTCTGAATCTGAACGTGTCAGGTGTTTTCCTGTTTCCTCTTTAATCACTTCGTGCGGAGAAAGAGAAAAGGAACAGACAATCGTTGCTCCGGGGAACAGAGTCGCTGCGTGTCGAGGACGGTCAGCGGAGAATAAAGTCAATTTCAAAAGAGGACAAAAGAGATGAAGACAGAGACGAGAGAGGAAACACTTGAGAGCAGCTCACGGGAAATCAGGTTCTGCCCGACGTCAAACACTCAGACGGACCGGGGCAGCGGGTCGGAGTTTAACCCTTCACCCACCAGACTGATGATCATTCATTAGGACGTGAACACACGTACCTGGAAAGCCTCCTTGGCGATGGCGTCGTCCTCGTCCCCGCGGGCCCACGGCTGTCCCTGTTTGGAGTTCAGACTGTCTCCGAACACGTCGATGTAGAAGAAGACGTACTGCTCGTGAGGAAGATCGGCCCGCCGAAACTGAACCATCAACTTCCTGAAGACGTCAGGCGAGCAGCAGACGAACATCACTGTGAAGAGAGAGAGAGACAGGAAGTGGTTTGAGCTGAGGTTTGATACGCTGCTGGAGCTCGTTAACCAATTAGAATAAATCATCAGGTGGTCACATTGATCAGAGTCCAATGAAAGTTCAAAACAGACAGAGACAAGGTGGAGACGACCAGAGCCGCCACACTGAGCTTCACAATGTCTGTGGGGACGTCACAGAGACTACGTCCAGGTTTTAGACAGTCTGTGAGGGACGTCACGGAGACTACGTCCAGGTTTTAGACAGTCTGTGAGGGATGTCACGGAGACTACGTCCAGGTTTTAGACAGTCTGCGGGGACGTCACAGAGACTACGTCCAGGTTTTAGACAGTCTGCGGGGACGTCACAGAGACTACGTCCAGGTTTTAGACAGTCTTTGACCCTGACGTAGTCTCGACGACGCTCTTTAACTCTTTGACTTTGATTTCAGGTCTACAGTCGTAGTTTTCAGAGGACAAAGTGTCACTGAGCAGCCGTGTAAGACGTTCGATATAAAGTGTGTTAGAATAACGAGACAGAATCCTCATTAGAGCCACAAAGACATCAGGAGGACACCAAAGTCGAAGCCCGACCCAGAACAGCAGGACGAGGATTATCAAAATGTCATTTCTACAGTCAGACTTCAAAATAAAGATCCAATTAGGAGCCAGTGTG
Source organism: Sciaenops ocellatus (assembly GCA_033000465.1). Classification (NCBI taxonomy): domain Eukaryota; kingdom Metazoa; phylum Chordata; class Actinopteri; family Sciaenidae; genus Sciaenops; species Sciaenops ocellatus. The sequence continues at coordinate 29,382,788 of CP136885.1, read as the reverse complement.
TCTGCTGCTTCAGCTGAGAGTCCGCGGTGCGTTGGTGAAAAGATGTTGTTGATCTGAATATGGCGAGAGGACTGAACAATAATCAGTAAGATGACGGTGAGAAGCCGAGGCCTCCCACAGTGACTCAGACAGCTGGAGGCGAGATGAGCCGCCACCTCCACCGATCACTGACTCATCTGTCACAGGGGACATCAATGGGACCGAGCAGTGTGTGTGTGTGTGTGTGTGTGTGCTGAGCATCAGCTGTTCAGCTGTGTAGTCACACTGAGAATAAATCCATTAAGCCTGTGAGCGCTGCAGTCTCCAGGAGCTGATGTTCTGTATCAAGACTCAGACACAATCAATAATATTGATCCAACTTATCGGTAAAGAGACACCATGAGGCTTTCAAGGTCCACTCCGGTTACCGGAGCTTTTTTTCACACACGAGAGTCCACGTTTATTCTGTCACCTCCATGAAACAGACCGATGATGGACGGTGACTCTGATTAAAGGCAGGTAATTACAGACCTGCTGTTTACGCCGTCTCCACCTGATTACATGTGATGAGGTCAGGTGGAGGTCAGCTGGAGGTCAAGAGACAATGGTTCAACAACCTAATGTTAGCTCAGTTTGTTAGCTGACTGTGAGCTCAGAGCACCAGGGGAGTGTTAGTGTTTGAACCACAGGAGGTTTGGACTAGTCAGTAATATTAGCTGGCTGCTATGTCTGCTGTTGGTGACCTTGTTGATGTTTGGCTGTTAGCAAAGCTGTCGACTTGCTGGTTTTTGATCAGAAGTAATGTAATCAGAACAAATACTCGTCAGGTTGAAGCTGAATTAAACACCAGATGAAATAATTAATGAGCTGGGGGTTCGGGGCTTTCTTGGCTCAGTCTCAGGAAGTCTCCAGAGTCATGATGACATTCCTCCGGCCTGCCGTTCCTGTCCCACCGCCTCTATTGTTTCAGGCTTTAATAACCTCTGAGCAGGAAGTGAGCGGTGAAACCACACCGGGCTAAAAGCTTTCTTCCGATTGATACTGAGCTCAGAGGTCCGCCTCTGCCACCACAAGAGGAGTTTACAGTCTGCTGAGACTGAAGCTCAGCACTTTACACACTCCTGTGCGTGTGTGTGTGTTTCATCCCCCTTTACTTCCACTAAAAATACTCAGCTAAAAATAATCTGACCTCTCTGCTCTCTGTTCACTCTCTCAAACTTCATTCATTCACATTTATACACACACACAGACTTCTGTCCAGACTGCAAAGTAGACTGTAAGACGAAGATCAGACCAGACCGGGAACACTCAGAGTCTTACGGATCAATTGTACCGGGCACCTGCACGTGACGTGTTGCGTGTGGTCATACTAGTTTCAAACCACAGCAGATTATTTTCAAAATAAAACACCCTGAGCAAATTTCAGATCCATCCGTTCTCTTCCTCTTATCTGTGGTCGGGTCGCGATGGCAGCAGGTTTAGCAGCAACTCATCCTCCAGCTCCGAGTCCTGGAGGATCCCGAGGCGTTCCCGGGCTAGATGGGCTATGTAGTCCCTCCAGCAGGTTCTGGGTCTGCCCCCTCCCAGTTGGACGTGCCCCTCCAAAGGGAGCAAAGGTTGTGATGACGTGACAGGATGACTCATTGCATTGCTGCTGTGTCAGGTTGTACCAAAGGTCGGAGTGCAGACATGACCCTGAAACCTGCAGGAGGAGCCCGACCTCTGACCTCTGACCCCTGCACACTTCCTGACTCGGGCTGATGAAAGGAGAGCGGCTTCCACTTCCCACATACAGTACGACAGCTGTGGACATGAAAGACATCGGAGCCGCACAGGTCGTGATGGAAAAACCCTGATGGAACCTGAACACCACACTCTTCATGAAACGTAACTCTTCACATCGAGCCGTTTAAAAATCAAAGAGCTAAGCCGTCGACATCCTTCAGGGGTGAAGAAGAAGAAAAGACGAGGTCACGCAGGAAATAGGACGTGAAGAAAAAGTAATCATCTTCTTTAATCTCCTTTCTGTGCCTCGTTCCTCTTCACGCCGTCAGCTCGCTGAATCTCACCGACGTCTCGACGAAGCTTGAAACGTCTCAAGGTGTTTGGTTTCCTCACAGCCGGAAGACATCCAGAGAAACGAGAGACCAGTTTCATGACTTTAACGAGGAAAGAGGACACAAGCTGGAGACTACGTCCAGGTTTTAGACAGTCTGCGGGGACGTCACGGAGACTACGTCCAGGTTTTAGACAGTCTGCGGGGACGTCACAGAGACTACGTCCAGGTTTTAGTCAGTCTGTCACGGAGACTACATCCAGGTTTTAGACAGTCTGTCACAGAGACTACGTCCAGGTTTTAGACAGTCTGCGGGGACGTCACAGAGACTACGTCCAGGTTTTAGACAGTCTGCGGGGACGTCACAGAGACTACGTCCAGGTTTTAGACAGTCTGTCACAGAGACTACGTCCAGGTTTTAGACAGTCTGCGGGGACGTCACAGAGACTACGTCCAGGTTTTAGACAGTCTGTCACGGAGACTATGTCCAGGTTTTAGACAGTCTGTCACAGAGACTACGTCCAGATTTTAGACAGTCTGTCACAGAGACTATGTCCAGGTTTTAGACAGTCTGTCACAGAGACTACGTCCAGATTTTAGACAGTCCGTCACAGAGACTATGTCCAGGTTTTAGACAGTCTGTCACAGAGACTACGTCCAGGTTTTAGACAGTCTGTCACGGAGACTATGTCCCATCTGACTAGCTTTAAGTTGCGTGAGCTCTTCCTGAACCTTCCCGGGTAGTTTTTGCCTAAACTTTTCGACCAAACTGCGATCCAATCCACAACATTTACCACGTGTGAATTATTGTAAACATGACTGCGTGTCCGAGAGCAGACGCTGGCAGGAAAAGGCTTCCCTGGATTAATAAGATGAAACTACCGACACGTGTTGTGAAACATGAAAACTCATTTAGACATAATAATGTTGTCTTGATCTCTGCGGGAGGCCAAACGTGTGGACGGTGTGACCCTGCATCAGGTCTCTGTGTGGGCAGACGTTCGTATATAATGGACTGTTTACAAAACAGGAAGTGCTGATGATGCTGCCCCGCTGACTCGGCTGGATCGAGGCCATTAGTGGTCGGGTCAGAACACAGAGATGAGACAGAAACTCAGCGTCTGCCTCATCTTCTCTCTGTGGGCTAACAGCAGATTCAGACCTTCTGAAGTTTCGTCTCCTTTCTCTCGACCGGAGCAAACGATGTCTTAATGAGGTGTGTTTGTTTTGGCCTTCATTACGGGCCTCCGTACACGCCTCACACGGCTAATTGGGTCTGATTGCTGTCGTAAGTGAAAATTGCACCTTTAATGTTCCCGAGCTCGATCCCACACATCCACATCCGCCAGGTTCATTCAGCTTTTTAATGAGACACTTCACAAGGCCGTCCTTCCTCAGTCTTTCAGTCTTCCTCAGTCTTTCAGTCTTTCTCTGTCTTCCTCAGTCTTCCTCAGTCTTTCAGTCTTCCTCAGTCTTTCAGTCTTCCTCAGTCTTTCTCAGTCTTTCAGTCTTCCTCAGTCTTTCAGTCTTTCAGTCTTTCTCAGTCTTTTTTCTTCTTTCACTAATCAGTAGAGAGAAGTTGACAGTGAAGAGACGACCCGCTGAGCTGGAACGCACCGCCGCCGCCTCCGTCACCCCCACCTCAACACCATCAGACTGTAACTCCTCATTAAAGCAGAGAACAAGGTGTCTATGTCAGCGCGCGCACACACACACACACACACACACACACACACACACGTATATATAGACAGAACTCTTTTGGAATCGTCTCTCTCTTTATTATCAACAGTTTTATAATCCGTGTCAGTTTTGGATCTTCACACCTTCAGACAGCTCCACCTCCTGCTGATGGAGCTGATGGAGCTGCTGTCACTACAATTAGAGGACAATTATTCTTTGTCCCTCCATGTTTGACCTTTACAGTGTTACAGCGACTCCACGTCAACAATGACCTGCAGTCATGTGACTGATGATGAGGTGGGAGTGGTGTGATGATGTCAAGATTTAAAACCAATCAGTGTTGATTTCTTTTGACCACGAACGTTAAACTACTGTAATACTTTATTAGTTATCTGAAGCCTCCGCGAGCAGCCCGCATCAGTTTCCACGGAGCACCTCGAGCTGACAGGAAGCCAGACACAGAAACAGCAAAGAGAATCCGCTGGATTTTCAAAATAAAACACCCCGAAAAAGTTGATCCAGACCCAACGTGCCCGACGTCACGCTGCAGCCAGTCGGACGCTCAGACCTCCACAGTCGGCCTGAAATGTCTCTGAAACTCTGATACTTTATTTCATGAAGCAGCTTCTGAATCTGAGTCTGACTGAAATGTACGCTGCAAAATAGAAACAGGAAGAAGTTTAATTTGGTTTGTGTCCGATGGTTTGAGAGAGACGACCTGATCGTTTCCCAGCGGCCACGTTCAGCACAAACAGGCGAACTCCATCGTGTCTGCGTGCGGCCTTACGATGGGGACGTTATTCTTCCTGACCGTCGTGCGTTACTTCCCAAACACCAGATGGCGACCCGCTCTCCTTCGCCTTCCCTTTTCCTCCACAGGTGGAGACGTCTCCATCTCCTCTGGTGGCTCGCTTTCAGTTCAGGAAATATTTTGAAGGTCAACATCACAGCTGATTTCATGTGGGAATATTGGATTAATTGCTCAGCCTAACCTAATATAGACATGTTCTGAGCGGGGTGCTCACTGGAGACGGAGCATGGCGGACGGAGCAGGTGTCATTATGTCATTTCTTAACATTCCTTCTCTATATTTGGTCACGTTATGAAACATTAATGCAGCAGCCTGAACTCTGCCATCATGTTGAATTACGTCTGGGATTGAAACGAGCGAGAGGTCGCCGCCCCGTAATCCTACAACAATTCCACCGTGGCAGCGTATTAATCATACCGTTATGATGGAAGCCTTTCAGAGCTGCAGATAAAGAGAAGCAGATGAGCTTTGGAGGACTCGTGGTGCCGTCCATCGGGGGTCTGAGCTCTCATGTCGGGGGACTTGATTGTCTGAGGATGAAGCTGCGGGGGACAGAAAATGAAGTCGGACACACCGGTGTGTTGTCATCGGCTTTAGTTCCTTCCTGCTGAGGCAGATCAAGACCCGACAGAACAACAGCTCCGTGTTTGGCCTCGATTTTTCACTTCAGCTCTCGGTCCAGAGAGATCAACTTTCCTCTTTACTGGGCCTTTTCCAGAGCTTAAAGGATTTCCAAGGTGCAAACTAAAACACAGGACACTGTAGCTTTTTAAAGTCGGTGAACTGTCCCCCCAGAAAACAGCCTCGGTCTGGGCAGTGAGAGCCGGGTCAGTCCCTCTGTTTACTGATGGTGAGGATGTGATGATGAACTCTGCACGGTGGGTCAGAGAGGTTGAGGCGAGGGGGTTGCAATCAGCACCTACACCATCACTAAATCCTCCTTTAACGGTGAAAAACTTTAATATTAACGCTGAATGACAGCAAATGCTGATGCTAAATGCTAATAAACCAGGCACCAAACAGCGAGCACGAGCCATGTTTGGACTGTACTGGCTTGTGGTGTGAGATAAGTGTAAATCCTGCACAGCGTGGAGCATCCTGACAGTTTATCAGAGTCACTCAGGGTGGATTCATGCAGATATCTGCAGCCTGCAGGCCTCCGCCACCGCTGAGAGGTTCAATCATGGAAAATTCACGTTTCTTACTCAATGCCTGCATATCTGATCGGGCATGGCTCCAAAGTGCTTCACTTTCCTCTGACACAACACGACACAACACGACTACATATTACATGTCACTACATTAGACCTTTAATCTAATTTATGTCTCTGCTGGACGCTCACGTCATGAGATACACGCTGGAGCAGTCACGGAGACTACGTCCAGGTTTTAGACAGTCTGCGGGGACGTCACAGAGACTACGTCCAGGTTTTAGACAGTCTGTGGGGACGTCACGGAGACTACGTCCAGGTTTTAGACAGTCTATGGGGACGTCTCAGAGACTACGTCCAGGTTTTAGACAGTCTATGGGGACGTCACGGAGACTACGTCCAGGTTTTAGACAGTCTGCGGGGACGTCTCAGAGACTACGTCCAGGTTTTAGACAGTCTATGGGGACGTCACGGAGACTACGTCCAGGTTTTAGACAGTCTGCGGGGACGTCACAGAGACTATGTCCAGGTTTTAGACAGTCTGCGGGGACGTCACGGAGACTACGTCCAGGTTTTAGACAGTCTGCGGGGACGTCACGGAGACTACGTCCAGGTTTTAGACAGTCTATTGGGACGTCACGGAGACTACGTCCAGGTTTTAGACAGTCTATGGGGACGTCACGGAGACTACGTCCAGGTTTTAGACAGTCTGTAGGGACGTCACGGAGACTACGTCCAGGTTTTAGACAGTCTGCGGGGACGTCACGGAGACTACGTCCAGGTTTTAGACAGTCTGCGGGGACGTCACGGAGACTACGTCCAGGTTTTAGACAGTCTATGGGGACGTCACGGAGACTACGTCCAGGTTTTAGACAGTCTGCGGGGACGTCACGGAGACTACGTCAGAGGTCGATCATCAACGCGTCGTAGTTTCTTGTGGAGTCTCAGAGATCATCTGATCTGAACCCGCTGAACTTCTGTGCTGATGTCTTCAGCTTTCGGTCCAGTTTGATATCACTGTGCTCACTGCAGCCCCCCTCGCCTCTCCACCTGGATAACACCACCCGTTCTCTCACGTCTCCTCCTCGGCTCTGAGATTCCAGCATATTAATCTTTAACTACTGCCAGATGGGCAGGAAGAGCGGCGAGGAAGAGGAAAAGAGGGCTGAAGCACGGCCTCATGGGTAGATTTGTTCAGGATGATTGACTGCCCGCTTCGCCGCCACGGCGACGGGAGATGAGGCGGTGACATCACCAGCTCCCGTGCGGCGGAGCCAAGATATGTCACGGAGAGTGTGATGTCAGCAGATGTTCAGGTTTCCCAAACTCTGTTTGAGCCAGAGACTCAAGAGTTTAAAAATACTGAGGCAGCGAGTCCAAGACTGCCGAATTTCTGTATTAACTTATTTTTGTTGGCACTGAAGCGGACAAATTTAAGGAAGTCAGAGCTGCTCCGGTATCAGTCACCGGTCCACAACTCTTCCCCAAAAAGCAGCCTCGGTCTGGGCAGAGAGAGCCGGGTCAGTCGGGTCAGTCCCGGGTCAGGATCTCCCTCAGCAACACAGTCTGACAGCTGCCAGAAGATTGGAAACCCCGGGGATGCTTTGTGGACGGAGACACGGAGGAAACCAGGTGGAAACCCGCCAAAATAAAATCACAGATATCAACGTAACAATGTGTATTTCTGGTTCTGGTTATTGGTGACAACTTAAACTCTCTACAACACAAAGATTTGAAGACACGGAGGACCGTGGTCCGGGTCCGGACCCATTCTCTGTCATGCCAGAGATATCATTGAGTTTTATTCAGATTATATTTTGACCAACGAAAATCAGACATCCAAAATCCGGCAATGCTGCTTCAATATATATAAAATAATTGTAATGTATAACTAAATTATAATGCAACTTAAACATGATGATGCTGCAGAACCTGAACGTGAGCATTTCTTCTCTTCCTCTGCTTTAGAGGGTTGAAGGCATCAAGCGCCGACACCCGACATGGACCCTGAACGTCATGAATCATCATGAAGGTGATGAGGTGAAAGTAAACTACATCGCTGACATTGTTTGTCTGAGAAATAAATAAATCTGTCTGAACCACAGCGGTCCAACAGTTCTGCACCAACACGTCACCCCGGTCCTTTTTCCCGTCACTTGTGAACTCAACCCAGAGGGAGCATTCCACCATTTTCCATCAGACCCTTACATACATATATAAAATAATATTAATAATGTTCCACTTTCATCAGTGACGGTCAGAATAATTTCCTTTTATATTCAACATTCATTTATAGTCTCTTTTTCTTCTTACACCGTCTAATGTTTTAATATAAAAGCCGTCGTTTTATCTCCATCATCGCGTCGTCAGCTCTTTGACAGCGTGTGATGTAATCAAGACAAAACACACACACACACACACACACACACACACACACGCTGCGATGGTTTGATACATTTGTAATTACGTCTGATGATTAGTCCAGAGGCCGTCTGCGTCTCTCGTCCTCTTTGTTCTCGCTGAGATTTAACGCCTCCCTCAACAAAAGTGTCTCTATCAGTGGTTATTGATCAGCCGTGATCAGCACAGATTACAGGTTACAGCTTCAGAGGAGGGTAACCACGTAACCATGACAACCGTGACAGACCACAGCCGGACAGTTCAACTAACCGACATCTGTGCTTTGCATCGTGCGTAGATAACTGAATGGAACGTGTCCCACAGCCTAATTCATGACACACTAGCTGCTAACACGACATCAGAGACTACGTCCAGGTTTTAGACAGTCTGCGGGGACGTCACGGAGACTACGTCCAGGTTTTAGACAGTCTGCGGGGACGTCACAGAGACTACGTCCAGGTTTTAGACAGTCCACAGGGACGTCATGGAGACTACGTCCAGGTTTTAGACAGTCTGCGGGGACGTCACAGAGACTACGTCCAGGTTTTAGACAGTCTGAGGGGACGTCACGGAGACTACGTCCAGGTTTTAGACAGTCTGAGGGGACGTCACAGAGACTACGTACAGGTTTTAAACAGCCTGCTGGGACGTCACGGAGACTACGTCCAGGTTTTAGACAGTCTGCGGGGACGTCATGGAGACTACGTCCAGGTTTTAGACAGTCTGCGGGGACGTCACGGAGACTATGTCTAGGTTTTAGACAGTCTGCGGGGACGTCACGGAGACTACGTCCAGGTTTTAGACAGCCTGCGGGGACGTCACGGAGACTACGTCCAGGTTTTAGACAGTCTGAGGGGACGTCACGGAGACTACGTCCAGGTTTTAGACAGTCTGCGGGGACGTCACGGAGACTACGTCCAGGTTTTAGACAGTCTGCGGGGACGTCACGGAGACTACGTCCAAGTTTTAGACGTCTTGGTCTAAAACTTGGTCGTACAGAGATCATGTGATCTGATGTCATCCACATCTCGTTGTCGTTGCAGTCATGGAGGATGGAGTCTATCCCAGCTGACAATGGAAAAACGGGCAGGGTACGCTGAGAAAGGTCGACCGTCCATCAACCTTTACATGTTGGAAAAGAACCAGCGTCTGGTTGCTGGAATACAAACTTTGAAAACTGTTGCAGGGCGTTACGTAACATCACACTCAGGGAGGCACGGTGGCTGAAATGAGTCATGGTTGGCATTGAGTCACCTGCTGAAAAAAGAAAAAACAAGCTCCTGATGTGAAGGAGAGACCTGCGAACGTCCAGTTTGTTTACGCATGAAACAAGACGTGAATCACTTATCAAGACTTCTTAATGAAGAGTTACAAACAGTGACGTGACGCTTAGAGGTGTAAAGATTTAAGAGTTAAAACATCACATGAAAAGTCTTTTTAACCCTTTAAAGTCTCATCCACAGTTTTACTGTCCAACTTTGTAACTATGTGAGTGACGCGTGCTTAAATTAGCTTGAACCAACCGATAATATCACGACATCCACCCGTCATCAATCATTCAGAGACTCATCAGCACGGAGCAGCACAGTGTCTGTCACTTGCTGTAGCTGCCGTTAGCGCTGCAACAGAACCGGGCTCAGCCGGACCAGGACTGAACACATCCTCCGAGTCAGACACCGGTACGATAAGTACATTTACAGAGTTTTCCTGATGGGCTCCAGCTAACCTCCAATAACTGAAATGTTAGCTGCCGTTAGCTAGGTTAGCCGTGCAGCTAACGTTAGCAGTCAAGTGACCGCTTGAGGAACTGCAGTTTTTGTCTCTTTTAGCCACAGATTCAACCAAACCTCGTTTTGTTCATGAAATCTTATATTTAAAATTCTGGATGGTGTGAGCTGAATTTCCCTCAGAGCCCGTGTGACACGTTAGTGTTAGACTGTAAATCCAACAGTGATAATGTATTATGACATTTAACATTTAAATCTGCACTGCATACGTGATGCTGTGCTTCTTGTTTTGTTCACCGTACGTCTGCTTCCCTATCAACGTCATCCAGAGCCAGCAGCTTGGCAGCCTCTCCGGGTTTATCTGCTGTATAATGTGCAGCCGAAATCTATCCATCATCACTGTCCCGGTGCTGGCGCTCTGCTCTCCGTCCTAGAAGACCATGTTGGTTCAGATCCAGACAGCGAGGAACGTCTGATGCAGCTGCAGTGATGCAGATGAGTGTGTGTTTCCTGGTATCAGTGCGTGTTAACATAAAAGTTTCAAGATGTGTTTTTACTCTTTAAACGTCCTCCAACAGGAAGCCTACAGTCACAGTTACTGGCCAGCCAGAAGAAATTTGGATTTACAGTCACGATCGAGTAGCTGAACTGGCTAATATTGCTAACTTTGGCGGTCAACCACAGTGGCTGTGAAGTGAAGCCAAAAGCTGCAGTTCCTCTTGTCGTCCACTTGAGGCTGGCTCCAGAAGTGAGTCAGTCTCCATAAGTCTCCATGTTCAAATGTCCAACTTCACAGCAGAAATAAACATGTTTAGAGCCTGGTACAAAAAACAGTTTTGGTCTCTATAGCTAATTTCCCCGTTCATGACAACTGTACTGAGGGTGAATTTTTATACAACTCACCTGTTCAGATTATATTAAGGCTTAAAGTTATGCAGGATTAAGAGCGTGGACGCTTTGATTGACAGGTGGGTGCTGTTACAGGTGGCTTGTTTGAGCAACCGGGCGTGATTCAGCCCGCCTCAGGTCCACTTTTTTACGGACACGTAATGAATTGTTCAGCTCAGGGAGCTTTAGTTCACTTCAAACTGATAATATGTTTATTTTGGAACATTCTGTCAACGCTACAGAAACACTAGGTAACTGTTAAGTATGATAAGGTTGTCTGAATGTTAGTTATTGGTTTGTGTATTGATCACTGAAGGTGGCTGATCAGGTTTATTTATATCAGCTGATCGTGATTTGTTGTTGTTACAGGTTGCACATGCTCAGATCAGGCAGTCGCCGGCGTTCATATTGATAATGAAAGTGTTCATCACACTTGGACGGACTACATGAGAATCAGCAGTTAGCTGTAGCTGCTCTCACGGTCTCCGGTGAGCCGTTAGATACTCGTTCAACTGTCCGCTCTTAATTAGCATTCGTTAGCTAACTAAACTGCAACTTGGCTTCAGTTGACGAGGGCAGAGCTGGTTAGTTTAAGAAGCAGAGCGGAGGAGAAGCAGTCCTGTGAAAGATTAACTACTTTCAGTCTGGAGAACACGAGCGCGCTCTGATTAGTTTCTCTCGAGGTTCACAGTGAATACTTTCAGTCTTTCCCCGTACGTGGTCGTCTGTTTTTCCATGAGAGCAATCAAGCGCTGAGAAGTTACGCTGCCTCTCTCGCCCTCTTGTCCTAATTGGTCGGGTTGTTGTTGACCTTAAAAAGCGGCGGGAGATGACGGGCCAGAGCCCTCAATCACATGGAGGGCTGTTCAATCACTAAAGAGCCTCTCTAGAAAACTCTGCAAAGTGTGCAGCGATTCCTCCACTCAGAAAGTTTGAATTATTGTCTGCGTCTACGACCAATCCAGCGTCTCCAGCTTCAGTTCAGGTTTCCAGGCTTGGTCTATGACGGTGACAGACCGGACAACCTCACTGCGACAGCACACAATCACTACGCCTAGCTGGTGCTGATGAAAAAATAGTTCCAACATGGAACTCCTCTAAAACCACAAAGCTGCTGTTAGCTAATGTTAGCTCAGTTTGTTATCTGCTGTCAGCTCATGTTGGCTCAGTTTGTGAGCTACTGTTAGCTAATGTTAGCTCAGTTTGTTAGCTGCTGTTAGCTAATGTTAGCTCAGCTTGTTAGCTTCTGTTAGCTCAGTATGTTAGCTCATGTTATTTCAGTTTGTTGGCTGCTGTTAGCTCAGTTTGTTAGCTGCTGTTAGCTAATGTTAGCTCAGTTCGTTACCTGCTGTTAGCTAATGTTAGCTCAGTTCGTTACCTGCTGTTAGCTAATGTTAGCTCAGTCTGTTAGCCAGGCTGTCCAGACTGTGAGCTCAGAGCACCGGGGGAGTGTTAGTGTTTGTACCACAGGAGGTTTGGACCACCGGGAAGAAGAAGAAGAAGAAGAAGAAGAAGAAGAGGTTCACAGGCCTGGGACACGGGAGAATGCTGACAGGGAGCGGAGCCGGTGTCGTGCCAGAACCGGAGCTATATTTACTCTCTGAAATCATCCTTCAGTCTTAAACTAAAGAGGGACTCCGTATTCATCTGTCATGGAATGAAAACAAACTGTGCGAGTGTGAATGTTTTCCCTCAGTGTGTCTGAGCATGTGGCTTCGCATTAATGAGACACAAACCAGCGTGAACGCGACGTGAACACGGATCAGGAGTTCTGCCGGGCTGGAAAAACCTTTCGGAATGATCGCTGGCTTCAGCATCCGGCTCCATCCGGCACAACCGGTCTTATTTGTGCATCCATCCATGGACACTGTGAGACACGGTCTGACATTACAAGTGTTGTTAGAGGTGTAGCGGCCGATTGAAACCCCCTCGCCTCACCCCTTCCACGCGGCGTCCGTAGATATTAAAGTCTCATTCTGAGGTAACAAAAACAGAGTCACGTCATGTTTGATGAAGGAGACAAAAAGCAGAGACGCAAAGTAAAATTAGCCTGAGTGTGTTTGTCAGGAAATACCTACACATCTGATAGGCTGACTGTAGTTTCCATATAAGGCAGCAGGTTCCTGACCTCTGTTAATAAATGCCCTGTCGGGAGGTTTAATGCCTGTGTGGGAACCGGTGAGGGTGGTGCTGTGTTTGTGCTCGGCGCTGGTTTACAGATTGGTACACCTCCGCAGATAAAGGAGCAGTCGTCCGTGCGGTGAATTTATGACTGCGTTACAGAACTTCAGCTGTTTATGAGTCGAGCGCCGTCTGGCTGAACGCGGCGGGCTCTTCATTTAGAATTTCTCACGATGTCAAAAGTTCCTTTTGGTTAAATATCAACTCACTGCGCTGAAGAACAACAAACTTTCTTTCGAGGTTTTCCATCTTTTACTACAGCTCGATGTCATCTGAAGAAAAGCAGATGAAACGATGATCATGATTTAATATTTTTAGCACAGCCTTTAATCAGTTTTAGTGACCGTCAGAATATGATTATCTTTGAATCAGCTTCTGCATGAAAGCTCTGGAAAACAAAGTAAGGTGGTAAGAATAAAACATAATAAATTCAACGTTTGTTCTTTTAGTTTCACATAGTTACTGTTTGTCTGTAGCAAAACAAACATTTATTCATTTCTCTGTGTGCATCAGTGTTTCATATTTCCTGGTCGTTGGGCCTGATGTCATATATTTATGTATTTCTTTATTACGTGAATCCAGGTGTGTGGCCCGCCGACGCCTGATTGGCTTCCGGCTGCCGGAGGCGTGGTTGCCCTGATTCAGAGGTCCAGGATTGGAGCGGCGCCGTCCCCCGACCCGCCAAATCAGAGCGACCCAATAGCCGGCACCAACGTTATTTAAACTTGAACGTCTTGTGGCTGTGCTGTGGAGCTCGCCTCCTCTGTCATTTGGATTGTAAGAGTTAACTTTGGTTTTTGGGACGGGGCAGGTTTCGTTTTTTTGAGTTCACTGATTTTTACACACACACAGAAATTTCTGTTGAAGTCTGTTCAAGTTTTCGGGGTGCTGTTTGGATGTTTTCTGTTATCAGCGAATAGACAGTGAGCTTTTTCTTCTCCTTTGGTTTAGTATAGACTCGCCCTTTGTCGCCTCATGGTTTAGTTCAGCTCCTTTTGTTAAATCAATCTGAAATGTCTTTTAATAAATAACTTTGTTTACACCTCAAACATCTGCTTTTTATGTGACTTCCTTAAGTCGGGTTGTAACGTGACATCCATTTGCAGATTTTCCTGATCACCTTTAAAGCTGCTCAGCGGACTCACATCTTCAGGTGAGGTGAGGGTTCTTCAGGCTGATCCAGAGTCGAGGTTTAAGCCTAAAAGGTGTCCGAGTCTTTGCCGGCAGGACCTCTCGACTTTGAGCGACCGGCCTGAGGAGATAAAGTCTCATACTGTCGTCTGCCGTGTTTGTACCTGAATGTTCTTGAATCTGAATGTTTGAGCGTCTAAACTCTGAATAAAGTTCTTCTGTTATATATATATATATCGTGATCTGGTGTCTTTGTTTGTCATATTTCTTGTTGCCGTTTGTTTTTCTGAAGCAGCCGTGCACGTTGTGGAAATCTGCTGCATCATTCACTGATGCACACTTTTCCACTGTGTCCTCGGGGCAGAGCCTTTTTTACAGCGCCGAGCTGATGTCTGGCCCATGGACGCATCGATCCAGCTCATATTTCTGGCTGCTGCTGCTGCTGCTGCAGTGATGCCGCCCCGAGGCACGGATCAGGAGCTAATGTCGGGGTTAACTAGCCGTGCTGCCCGGCTCGCTCGCAGGACAGACGAGGCACAAATCAGACGAGTTCACACGAGTGTGTGCAGCTGAACCTACAAGAAAACACTGAAAACACACTGCTGCACTCTGTGCTCGATGATGACCTGCTTATTTTGTGTGTGTGTGAGATTATATTGTGCAAAAAGACAAGATAAGAAGCCTGAACGTTTACTGTCGTATATTGATGCAATAAAATAAGATAAAGTCGGGCCTGCTGTGAACCTCACAGCTCCTAAACGTCAGCTTTTCAGGAACTGAACAACTTCTTTATTTATTTTTTACCTTGACAACCACGAATATCCAATAATATTTTAACGTCTTTTCTATCTGAGGGCAGCAAACTGCTCATCAGTTCTTCACTTAAAGTCGTCACGAAGTCAGCAAGAGGTCTGTCCTCTGTCCTCCAGTGTCTGTCCAACACTGACACAACGTGTTTACTTCATGGTATTTTAGAGTTTGTCTTGTCGATGATGTCATCCTGCACTCGGGGTACGGCGTGTACTAATTTAACATCCAATCAAACGCTTTCTCTCTTCTGACGCCGCCGGAGCGGAGTGCTTCCTGTCTGATCCAGTCTATGAGTGACTGTGAGGGCTGCTACAGTCGTCTGTGTCCGGGCCTCACTGATTACTGTACAGAACCAGAACCACAGAACTTTATTCAGACTGGATCAGATTTATTCACAATATATTTGCTGCTTTTCCCTCTGATGTTTGAGGTGATTTACAGACTTTATGATGGAAACATTGATAAGTAGTGAAGCGCTAACTGTGGTTAGCTCGGTCAGCCGTGTAGCTAACTGAAATGACTCAGCCCGGGATGCCAGGAGCCAAACCCGGCAAGAAAACCACCTCGGTAGGCTGCTGTATTCACTGTTAGACTGGACACTGCTGGTTCAGAGGTTCTGTTGCTGTATTCACTGTTAGACTGGACACTGCTGGTTCAGAGGTTCTGTTGCTGTATTCACTGTTAGACTGGACACTGCTGGTTCAGAGGTTCTGTTGCTGTATTCACTGTTAGACTGGACACTGCTGGTTCAGAGGTTCTGTTACTGTATTCACTGTTAGACTGGACACTGCTGGTTCAGAGGTTCTGTTACTGTATTCACTGTTAGACTGGACACTGCTGGTTCAGAGGTTCTGTTGCTGTATTCACTGTTAGACTGGACACTGCTGGTTCAGAGGTTCTGTTGCTGTATTCACTGTTAGACTGGACTCTGCTGGTTCAGAGGTTCTGTTGCTGTATTCACTGTTAGACTGGACACTGCTGGTTCAGAGGTTCTGTTACTGTATTCACTGTTAGACTGGACACTGCTGGTTCAGAGGTTCTGTTGCTGTATTCACTGTTAGACTGGACACTGCTGGTTCAGAGGTTCTGTTCGGTCACTGGAAGGTAGACGCTGATTCTGGCTCATAGCACTAGAATCAGAATCAGAAATATTTCATTTCTGATTCATGAACCAATGAAAATTCTCACATGGGGTTTCATTAAATCTCTCTTGAACCTTGTGTCCTCTCTGCTCGTCATATCAGCGTGCTCGCCCCCGATAAGCATCACACGCTGTGATAATATGCAGCTCATTCAATGGCCTGAGTGTTTATTAGACGCACTTTGACCGCTCTGCGTGTCCTGATGTGTTCTCGTTCGCTCGCTCTGTTCTTATTTGTCATTTTTATCCGAGCTCAGGATAAGTCAGCGGGGACGAACTGCAGAGGAACTCAAACTTCTTTAAAAGCTGGGATGAAAGACACAAACTGAAAAGATTCAACAACAAACAGCTGATTGATCGATTCAATAATGAAACACATCAAAGAACTGCAGACGTCCTAGATTAATTAAAGCAGATTAAAGGATTAAAACACTATGAAGGGAAGCTGATGGTAAACTAAATCACCTGTTCAACAACCAGAGGTGACATCCAATCAAGTGTACCCGGCCCCATTTGGGAATCAGTGATCAACATTTGATGGACAAAATGACGACTTGATTCATCGTGTAAATGAGCGGCAGCCCTGCACACGTCACAGTCACGCCACACGCTCGAGGTAACACGGTACAGACCGATCCAAACAGACAGAACAGCTGGCAGCAGTTTAAGATTAAGACGCGTACCGTGTACGGGAATCACGACATCCCATCGGTCTCAGGTCCGTCTTTGTTCTCTCGCCCAACCTCCTAACGTCACATTGTGGCAGCTGCAGAGCGCTTAAGCGTGTGAACTAACTGCTGTGATAAAAATATGAAACATGCCGACACAGAGAGGCCTGAGCAGACTGACAGCTTCGTCATTCAATCATGACGAAGCCATTCCCAGCGTGCGCTCGCATGTTGCACCTTGTAACGTTGTAACTTTGTAACATTCTTCATATTTTATATTTAAAGTTGAGTTTCAAGTCATCAAAACAGCGACCTGAGTCCGACCTCTCACAATCTCGTGACGTTTTAGTGTCTCAAAGCTCTGAGACGGACCGCGAACGCACAAACAAACATGTAGCTGCCGTCTGACTCACCTCTGCCGTCGTTCTGAATGTCGGAGAGGATTTGGGTATAGTTGACCGGCGGCTTGTTCTCTTCAAACACTCTGTCCACGAGGGTGATGTTGATGCTCCGCAGCTCCGTGAACAAACCCTCCACGGCAAAGTAGCACGGCCGATCGTCCACCTTGTTGTCGCTGAACACGAGCATCACGTGCTCCCTCCACCCAAAGTGCTCACAGACCCGCAGGGCGAACCTCCCGAGCTTCCTGTGGGTAGGGCCTGTGTTGGTGATGAACGGATAGACGCCGCCGTAAAAAGCCACGGCTGTGGCGCCCGCCGTAACCATGGGAACTTCCCAGTGGGTTGTAAAAAGGCCAACGGGGGAGGAGGTGTAGGAGCAGCCGGGCCCGATGAAAGCCCACGGGTCATACGCAAGTTTAAGGTCCACGGCCATGAGCGGAGCGACGGACTCGGAGCAGATGCCGTCCTTGTTTTCGCTGTTCTTGAAGGCGTAGGTGAGGTGGTGGTCAGGGAGCAAGGTGGGGTCAGCGTTGATGGTTTTCACGGCTCGTTCTAGGGCAGGACCAACGCGAGGCCAAGCCCACGGGTAATGTGTGTTGCTCTGCGGTAAAATGACGGCCAGCGTGATGTTCTGGCGCGGCCGGTGGTTGCGGTCCCCTCGAGTTTGACGCCTCAAGCTGCGGTGTCGAGACAATCGGCCGGCGACCGGCTGCAGGTCGAGCAGAACCAGCAGAACCAGCAGGAGAGCGGCGCCCTCCTTCCAACGGGCCATCCTCTCCACACCAGCAGGTAGTCCACTTCCACCACAGCTGAATAATTTATCCCCGTTAACTGCAGACACACACACGAGGGAGGCATTAACAAAACATGCAACATAAATGAAGTTATAATGATGCAAACTAAAATCTAATAACACAGTCAGGACGCTGAGACCTGCTTTGGCTGGTCACGGTCCAATTCACTCCAATAATTCAGTCCTGAGTGGCCTCTGAGCCGTGGGAGAAAAACTCCCTGAATCTGGGAAACCAGAGGACGGTCTTCCTGCCGGGCCTGCACACCGCTTACAAAACGCTGTTGGCGCATCGCACCGAAAGTGACGAGTGTTTTCTCGAGTCCAGCACAAACATCTCAGACTGGAGGAAACACATTGTCATCCTGTCATAAAAAAATGTTCTCCAGTGACAGATTTAATGACCGTGTCCTGAAAGATTCAGCCATGTTAACAATATGTATATAATATGTCAGAATTAGTTTACATGGTGTCACACAAGAGTTCTCAAAGGTGGGCAGGAACAAAGTACATTTACTCGAGTACTACTTTACATTTTTGCATATTTCAGTTCATTTCTATGGTTAATATCTCTGATAAAAATATTATTTATATGACTTTATACTACATATTTTAACCTGCTGCGTTGTTGCCTGGTCGTCTTCATATAAACTGAAGAGAAGTAGGTCAAAAATCAAACACTGAACATGTGACTGAAGAGTCAGAGATTCATCAATCAGAACACCCCGATAGCTATAATAATTAACCCTTTCAATAACCTTTACGTTATTCTGACATTAATTAGTCGGCTCAGGTGTTTCCAATGATACTAATTAAGGTTCCGTTCCATTTATTGCAGCAGAGACTTCCCAGTGAGCCGACATCAACGACAGTATAAAGAACGGACAGAGCGTGGTGATGTCACCCACGGGTTTCCAAAGCGCTGTTTTGAAGCTGAGAATATGGCCGCCGCCTTCTTCCATCTCCCGGTTAATCTAAATATCAGCAAAGACATGGATCATTGGTGGAGCTGAGGCGGGCTGAATGACGCCTGGTTGCTCAAATAAGCCATCTGTAACGACACCCACCTGTCAATCAAAGCGTCCACGCTCTTAATCCTGCATAACTTTAAGCCTTAATATAATTTGAACAGGTGAGTTGTATAAAAATTCACCCTCAGTTGTCATGAACGGGGAAATTAGCTATAGACATTTTGACATGGGGACTTATGGAGACTGACTCACTTCTGGAGCCAGCCTCAAGTGGACGACAAGAGGAACTGCAGTTACTTTTTTAAGCACTTCGGCCCACCTCAGGTCCACCGATGATCCACGTCTTTGCAGATTTTTAAGATTAGCCGGTAGGCAGAAGAGGCAGGACCACAAACATGGCGGAGGCCAGAGCCGCCACACTGAGCTTAACGACGGCTCGGGGGACGTCACGGATACACGTGACATTTACGATAATAACTCTATTTCAACAAGGAACTTTGATCTTATGTCTCATGTAAAGTGATCTGTAGTTTAATGTTATACGTAAAGTGTTTTGTAGTTTCATGTTATATTTAAAGTGTTCTGTAGTTTAATGTTATATCTAAAGTGTTCTGTAGTTTAATGTTATACGTAAAGTGTCCTGTAGTTTAATGTTATACGTAAAGTGTTCTGTAGTTTAATGTTATACGTAAAGTGTCCTGTAGTTTAATGTTATATCTAAAGTGTTCTCTAGTTTAATGTTAGTTCTGTAGTTTAATGTTATACGTAAAGTGTCCTGTAGTTTAATGTTATATCTAAAGTGTTCTGTAGTTTAATGTTATACGTAAAGTGTCCTGTAGTTTAATGTTATATCTAAAGTGTTCTGTAGTTTAATGTTATACGTAAAGTGTCCTGTAGTTTAATGTTATATCTAAAGTGTTCTGTAGTTTAATGTTATACGTAAAGTGTCCTGTAGTTTAATGTTATATCTAAAGTGTTCTGTAGTTTAATGTTATACGTAAAGTGTCCTGTAGTTTAATGTTATATCTAAAGTGTTCTGTAGTTTAATGTTATATGTAAAGTGTCCTGTAGTTTAATGTTATATCTAAAGTGTTCTGTAGTTTAATGTTATATCTAAAGTGTTCTGTAGTTTAATGTTATATGTAAAGTGTTCTGTAGTTTAATGTTGTATAGTTTAATGTTGTATCTAAAGTGTTCTGTAGTTTGATGTTATATCTAAAGTGTTCTGTAGTTTAATGTTGTATAGTTTAATGTTGTATCTAAAGTGTTCTGTAGTTTGATGTTATATCTAAAGTGTTCTGTAGTTTAATGTTATACGTAAAGTGTCCTGTAGTTTAATGTTATATCTAAAGTGTTCTGTAGTTTCATGTTATACGTAAAGTGTTCTGTAGTTTCATGTTATATCTAAAGTGTTCTGTAGTTTAATGTTATACGTAGTGTCCTGTAGTTTAATGTTATATCTAAAGTGTTCTGTAGTTTAATGTTATACGTAAAGTGTTCTGTAGTTTAATGTTATATCTAAAGTGTTCTGTAGTTTAATGTTATACGTAAAGTGTTCTGTAGTTTAATGTTATATCTAAGTGTTCTGTAGTTTCATGTTATACGTAAAGTGTTCTGTAGTTTCATGTTATATCTAAAGTGTTCTGTAGTTTAATGTTATATCTAAAGTGTTCTGTAGTTTCATGTTATACGTAAAGTGTTCTGTAGTTTAATGTTATATCTAAAGTGTTCTGTAGTTTCATGTTATACGTAAAGTGTTCTGTAGTTTAATGTTATACGTAAAGTGTTCTGTAGTTTCATGTTATACGTAAAGTGTTCTGTAGTTTCATGTTATACGTAAAGTGTTCTGTAGTTTCATGTTATACGTAAAGTGTCCTGTAGTTTAATGTTATATCTAAAGTGTCCTGTAGTTTAATGTTATATGAGCACATAACATTCAGCTGGCACTGTTGAGCCTCCATACAGCAACACCAGGCTTGTGTTGCCATCTTTGTTAATGGACTAAAAGCATCGATTCCCTCCGGACACAAACACGCAGCGGTCCACCAAACGTCACTTATCCTCTCAAATGTTAAATCAATACATCCAGTAAAATGATATCACTTCTAAAAAAAACAAAAAAATAAATGTAAATGTTGTCTGTACCTCAGCGGCTGTCTGCTTTCCTCTTCATGTTGTCTGACAGTTTGTTTGTTTCTTGTTGTTCTTTAAAACGAGAGGCGCGGTGGCGGTAAACTAGCTAACCATCCATGCCCGCGAAAACATGCCCGGCGCGTGCCCTCACTCTCTCTCTTGCAGCTGGACTGAGCAGCGCGCGCGTGCGCGGTGTTCTGTCGCTATGACAGCAGCAACCGTTAAAAATGTTTTATAAGAAATGTTTCCAACGTTTTTATTTTTAAAAAATATTTTGTCGAGGTGAATTTAACGGCAAGTCTTTTTGTGAAGGTAAAAGTCGCGTTTAAAAAAAAAAAAAAAAAAAAAAAAAGTTTAAAAATTCGTTATTTTCGGTGGAAAAACGCATAAAATACCGATCATTTCCATCATGTCAAACTTACGGTTTAACGTGGTCACCCGGTCAAATGTAAGTAAGCACCGGTGTCCTGGCACCCTCCTCACGTGCTTCAAAACCGTAAACGGTGCGTTGAAACGGTGATAATCCACGTTATCCTCTATGAGCGAGGTGTAAAGACGCTTTCAAACATTTTAGTCCACATTCAATGACTCGTTGGTATCCGGCAGGTAAAGTCCGTTTGTAGTCACAGGTGAATATTCAGCTCCACTTCCTTCGCTTTAAACAATAAAATAATAAAATCCATACGCAGTTTAATTAAAATGTGAGATAAGTGTTGTTGTAAGTCCGCTGCTGGTGGACTCAGAGACCGACCGACCGGACTGACTGCCTGCGGTCCGTCTGGGCGGAGAGCTGGGAGAGAGAGGGAGAGAGAGAGAGGCGGCGAGGGGGTAGGAAGGAAGGAAAGTGAGAGAGGAGAGGGGAAGGAGACAGGAAAGGAGAAAATAGATGGGGGGGCTGAAGAGCGAGGAAAGGTGGAAAGAAGGTAAATATAGGAACAATTGAAGGAGATGTAATGTGGGCACGTAATGAAGAAGGAAGGAAGGAGAGGAGATAAGGAAGTAGATTAATATCGTTTAAAACTGTTGACTAATGCGAGATATCTGCAGCATTTAATGGTAAACAGTCTCTGCCAGTTTGCAACCTTTTTTCTGACATGTTTCTTAATATGTGAGAAGATAGAGATATTACCTCTGAAACCTGTTCGATACGTTGTTCAGTACTAGACAAGATCAGGAGACAAAATAACTCCTAAATAAATTCAATCGGAAATATCAGATAACAAATCAAAGCAAACAAAAATCAGATAAAAGAAACGTAAAGGATGAACCGACGATCACTAACAAGACAAAAGATAAAGAAAAATAAAGTTATTTTCTCTAATAACAAAGTAGATAACTGAAATATTTAAAAAATGAGTATATATTTTAACCAAACTTTTGAATTTGTCTGATTCTTGTCTATATATATATAACCTGAAGAGAAGAGGGCCACGGATGGCACCCAGAGGAACTCCTCACCGTTAAAACACAGTTCATACAGTTGTACTACAGTATATTACCCTACATGGATGAGATGATATGGTGGAAATCTTTCAACACAATATATGTAATCAAATATCAATATGTAATCTCCAAATCTAACTCAGTATGTTATAATAATGCATGTTTACAAATCTGTATTTGGGTTATTATTTTCATATATAACGTACATTTAGTCATTTTTTTTCGCACATTGCATCCTCTTTGTTTTAAATCAACTTTCAAATTATTTTTTTTTATTGTAAATTTTATTTTATATTTATCATTCATGACTTTTTTCAGTACTTGTTTGGTCTTTTCTCGTACTATGTTGTGAACGTTGTGCATCAAAATACCAAAACAAAGTCCTTATATGTGAACATCTACTTGGCAATAAACCAATTTTCTTATATAACTACAGATAATGAAGAGACAGTTGCAGTTCAAATATATCTTCCAGTGGATAAATCTGCATTATCCTCATCATTATTAACAGTGTGCAAAAGCAAAATCAGTCAATAGATACTGTGTCAGTCCACATATTGATTCCTCTCTGTATACCATAACAGGCTCTGTGTCAGTGACGTGTGCTGAAATGCTCAGTCCCTTTGACCCCATTATGCCTTCCTGCCATTACATTTTATAGCTGTGTTATCTTCCATGAGTGTAGGCTGAGGATCATCCCATTCCCATCATGGCTGTTCCTTTTACAAGCATTTCTCAGATCAATAAAAACAAATGCCAACACACAATTAAAAAAGGAAGGACAACAGGAAGGGCAGTGCTGCTTCTAACAACGCTGTGCCGTCCACCATTTGTGAAGGATTTTTATGGTTTGACTCAGGAGAGACTACAGACAGAACCCCCAGAACCTCCTCAGTGACCACTACAAACACATGAGGTATCAACAAACCTTCAAAAAGACATCCAAAACCTCCACAATGAAAACTACAGATACAGAAAGGACTTCAGGTACCTTCTGAGTGACTACTTGAACCTCTGAAAAGACCCCCAGAACCTCCTCAAGGACTCCTACAAATGCATAAAGGACTTTAAGAATGTTCACAGTGACCAGTAGAACCTCCTCAATGAAACCACAAGAACCATCACAGAGCCCCAAGAACCTCCTCAATGACCACTAGATGCAATTAATATAAGAAAAGGTCTGAAAAGACCCCCAGAACCTCCTCAATGACTCCTACAAACACATAAAAGACTTCAAGTACCTACTCAGTGACCACTAGAACCTCTTCAATGACCACAACAACCCTTCAGCGATGACTAGAACCTCCTCAGTGACCACAAGTACCTCCTCAATGACTCCTACAAACACATAAAGGACTTTAAGAACGTTCAAAGTGATGACTAGAACCTCCTCAATGACCACAAGAACCACTACAAGCCCCTAGAACCTTTTCAGTGACCACTTTATCCTCCTACAGGACCCTGCAGACCACCTAAAGGATCAGGACATTGTCAGGAACCACATGAACATTGTTAAGAACTTGTTGAACCTGTACTAATAGTACTGTAATGACCACTAAAATCCCCTTAGTGATTACTAGAACCTTGTAAAGGACCAAATGACACATATAACCTCCTCAATGGCCACTAGAAGCACCTGAAGAACCCTCTAGAAAAAAATGAAAGTAAAAATCCAGCATGTTGTGTCACAGTTCACAGATATGCAACAGAGAAAAGGACCCAAGGCAGCTTCATGTAAGCAGGGCGGTTGAAATACAGAGGCTTTGTCCAAAAAGAGACGACAGCAGATCAACAACATGAAACAGGCAACAGGCCGACTGACAGAACAGTGACGGGAACAGGAGCAACAGGCAGGATTTGCTGAAACACATTCAGCATGCTGCAACATCGACAATCTGGTTTATAATGAGGCAATTAGGAGCAGATGTGCAGTGAAGAGAGAGGCAGGTGACCGGCAAGGGGCAGAAAACTCTGACGGCATCTGGTGGACAAGTGAGGAACCACAGGGTGTGAAGTTAACGGATAAGGCTGCTGATAGTCTATATTTTTATGATTGTTCACAAATGTCATATACAGAGCCAAACCAACAACGTGTTCATCCGTCTTATTAGATTTACCAGCGACAGCAGCCTCTCCTCTTCACTCGACGGTCCACATTTAACTGACAGCGACAGGAAAAAGGATCCGTAAGGCGTTGAGATGCTGAGGAAAGCCATTAGCTTAACACAGAGTGGGAGACAGCATCTCCTATACACCCTCCATAAACACCCTCCACGGACACTCTGTGCTGTTACCCATCAGCACTGCTCTTGTCTGAAGTGTCCTCCATGAAAACCATCCATTAGGATCATACGTGTCTGTTTACGTCCAGGTTTTAGACAGTCTGCGGGGACGTCTCAGAGACTACGTCCAGGTTTTAGACAGTCTGCGGGGACGTCTCAGAGACTACGTCCAGGTTTTAGACAGTCTGCGGGGACTTCTCAGACTACGTCCAGGTTTTAGACAGTCACAGATAACTGGAAACACATCGGCCATGTGAGGGTGGCTAATTTTCAACTGTTGTCAACATGTAAATGTTGTGTGGCAGCCAGGCTGACAATCATACAGGGAGGTCAAAGGTCAGAGGTCAGAGGTCAGATCAATAAAACAAACCAATTTCACAAAAAGTTAACTGTTTATGACAGTTAATAACGAAGCCCACAACACTATGGATATGATCTAGACATAGGAGGGATGAAGCGGTGATGGGTAGGTGTATGAGAGGAGGAGGGTGGGAGACAGATGGAGGAGTTTGGATATGGACTGGTGCTGGCTGCCAGCTAGGAGACATTTAAGATGTTTCAGGTCCAAAAAGACATCACATGAATTTCACAAACAATGACAAACACACATAAAAAAACGTTTGACATGTGATATATATTCACATACAGTATGTGGTGTATCACTTTTATTTTTTTGGACATTTTACTTAAAAACAGGAATTTCAAACGTGTGTTATGGCTGTTTATTCTCTAAACATCTCTGTAAAGGCGGCAGAATAAAAAACATCTCCATTGGGAGCCAAACATTGAAATAAAACATGAATGATTGTGTGGTGTTGGGACACGATGTGTCTCAACAGTGGTGAAACAAACAGTAGAGTGGAAGTAAAACATCAATAATGGATTTCTTTGGAAACATCATGGAAACAGTCAGGACGTCTGCACGTGCTCCACCCTCCTCTGCATCCGTGTTTTAACTGGAAACTGTGACGGACATTTGATTCAAACACATTAAATATGTTGGAAAATAGTTGCTGAAAACACATGAAAAGACTTTGAACGATATATATCTGAAATGTGGAGTTAGAGGTTCAAACAGTTTTTCAACAGGTTTTCAGTCCAGGATTTTGTGGGCGGTCCTTAAAGGGTGGCTCGATGACACGCTGAGGCCACCCTGAGCAGAGAGATAGAGATGAATTCATCTCAGCTCAGGGTGTTTCAAAGTTAGTCATGTCATTTTCTGAACTCATCTGGCACGTTTCATTTGCTTCAAAATGGCCGCTCGACCACTCACGCAAGTGGGTGTGGCTTCATCGCATTCAGAGGACACGCAATAATTTATCAATGAATTAAGCCAAACTTTGGTGAGAAACCAAAGTTTTTTTTATTAAGCCATTCATTGACTCTAAATCTGTGCTAAACCTATTAAACGCCTCACTGCTGAACAAATATCTATTTGCACCTGAAGATATTTCACCTATGATATGTATGGATGAAAAAAAATGTTATTAATGTGTAAAAAAATCTGGTTTTTGAACACCGTGTTTGTGTTTTCTGAGGCAAATTAAGCAGTGAGAGTATTTTTAATGAATTGTCTCGATGAAGAAACATTTCAAACACACACTCAGAGTCTTTGACGTCATCCCGACAGTAATCAACGTCACTGCTGATCTGCTCTCATTCAAAGGCCTCCACACCTCCACCTGTAAAAGACCAGCTCCTAAATGCCACAGAGATGTGAGTGTTTTGTCTGTGACTCACAGGTCCCTGGATGTCTGCAGATAATCTGTCTACAGATGCCACTGTCATGGCAACGCCACACTGGAGTATAACATTCTTCAGATTACTTCCAAACACAGTAAAGCTCTCACAAACTGAACATGTTTAGGATGTAAAAATGTCTCCATCCAACTGTCCCCATAGACTGTCTAAAACCTGGACGTAGTCTCCGTGACGTCCCCGCAGACTGTCTAAAACCTGGACGTAGTCTCCATGACGTCCCCGCAGACTGTCTAAAACCTGGACGTAGTCTCTGTGACCTATCATGAGATAATGTAATTAGTAAGTAATCAACGGGGGAAGTTTCATCTGTACTTTGTAGTGTCTCGTCTTAAATCTTTACTTCGTATGTGACAAAAAAACAGCAGATGAACGTGGTGTGTCATGGTGCTGCGAGAAGAAGCTGGTTTGAACCCCTTATATAATAGTTTTTAGCGTAGCTATACTGGTTTCAAGATATAATTCATGAACATATAGCCTTATGTAAAGACAATGGCACTAGTATTTGTTCAATTTAACCACATTTTCTTCCATATTGAGAAAAATGTCTTGAATCTTTTCTTTGCACGTAGACAAATGTTCTGTGTCTCAATTCAGATACTTGTTAGTACATTTCTATGTAGTACTCTGTGTACACTGTGTACTTCTTGGCTCAGTGCACTCATTTCAGCAGGGTAGTGTTGTCTCAATTAGCCAGAAATGACGATCACAACAAGTTTAAGTCTGGAAGGACCCAGCAGAGATTTAACTTAACTGTTGAATAATTCCTTTAAGGTTTTGTTTGCATGAACTCATCATGTCAGGTACACTTCAGACTAAAACACGACAGAAATTGAGACCAGGCTGCATGTTATTAAAGGGGACTAATAAAGTCTTTGTATTATCAACAGAATGCAGGCTTGTTGATATCATCAGCTCATTTATCTGCCCAGTATCCGTGTATCATCCATCCATCCATCTTTAATCAGCAGTGTAACTGTGTCTTTGTCGTGTTTTGCTCCTCTGTGTATCGCTGCCATTTCCACAGGAAGTGGAAGAGGCCCCCCTTCAGGTTCTCCTTCTCAATTATTCAACAGAAAAAGATCTAAATATTCAAAAAGCTGCTCACCACGTGCAGATGAACACGCCTCGCTCTGATTGATTAACTGTGTTTTTATGAGTGAACGCTCAGCGGGTCGGACTTCAATTTTTCTCCTGAGCATGTGTGTCGTGGGTGCCCTCCTCTTAATCTGTGTGGTGGTTCAACATGTTGTCTTCCACCAAAGCTGCATGCAGCACATTCATCAGGATGAACATGTTACATCGGTACATTTGAAATCTAAATCTAAACATCATGTGAACTGAATGAAAGAAAAAACAAACGTGGTGATCTTATAGACCATGATGCATTGCTGTAGATTAAACCAGCCAACAGTGTATGAAGTAGTTCAGTAATAAAACGACGAGTGAGCAGACCAGGAAGAGGGGACTTCATTAACACCCAGAGCTCATTAAAGTAACCACACTGAACTGAACACACAAACACAACACACAGCAAACAGCCGCTAAATGTCAGTTCATGAAAACGAGCTTCAATCGTAGGTTAACGACACACAGAGAGAGAAACATGTTTAGCCTCTTTGACCCTCCACCACACCAGATAAACATTCATCTTCAGGCGCTGATCTTTATGTCACCGCCTCACGTGGTGGATTTTAACAGAACACGTTGACTAACGTTCACCTCACTGACGGTGAGGCGTTCAGTCAGCTGTTTTCTTTTTAGCATTTCACATCTTTGACACTGTCCAACATGGCATCAGATTCAAAATAGACGTCCAACCAACCAGCCCACAAACCAACCTACAAACGAACCAACCAACCAACCAACCAACCTATAAACCAATCAATCAATCAATCAATCAATCAATCAATCAATCAATCAATCAATCAATCAATCAATCAACCAACCAATTCATTGATCAAACTGTCAAACTGTTAATAACTCACACAGATAAGATTAAATTCAACAAAGACAAAAGAAAGAATTTAGCAAAGTCCTACATTTCCTAGAGTGCCTAGAGAGTTCAGAAACCTCAAGACGTTTTAAAGAGGACAATGGTTTTGTAAACCATGAGACCTCAGTGACCCACAGGTGTCCTCAACGACCCACAGGTGACCCCAACGACCCACAGGTGTCCTCAATGACCCACAGGTGTCCTAAACGACCCACAGGTGTCCTCAATGACCCACAGGTGACCCCAACGACCCACAGGTGTCCTCAACGACCCACAGGTGTCCTAAACGACCCACAGGTGTCCTCAATGACCCACAGGTGTCCTCAACGACCCACAGGTGACCCCAACGACCCACAGGTGTCCTCAATGACCCACAGGTGTCCTAAACGACCCACAGGTGTCCTCAATGACCCACAGGTGACCCCAACGACCCACAGGTGTCCTAAACGACCCACAGGTGTCCTCAATGACCCACAGGTGTCCTAAACGACCCACAGGTGTCCTCAATGACCCACAGGTGTCCTCAACGACCCACAGGTGACCCCAACGACCCACAGGTGTCCTAAATGACCCACAGGTGTCCTAAACGACCCACAGGTGACCCCAACGACCCACAGGTGTCCTCAATGACCCACAGGTGTCCTAAACGACCCACAGGTGTCCTCAATGACCCACAGGTGTCCTCAACGACCCACAGGTGTCCTAAACGACCCTCCTCTCAGCCAAACCTACTTCACACCATGACATCAGCATCAACATTGACTCCCTTTGTCTCGCACCCACCAGGATAACAAGAAACTTAAGAGTCATGATTGATGACCAACTCCTGATACAGACCCTGTTCATCTCACAACTCGATTACGAAACCCTTTCAGATGATGCAGAACGCAGCATTCTATTTAAACTATTCTTAATCTTCTTCCTCCGTCCTCTCTGGATGAACCTTATTGTCAACTTTATTCAATAAAATGAAGAATATGTGTTTCACTAGAAGTAGTACTGCAGTATCTCGTCATATCAGTTGTGTATGTTGTAAAGAAGGTATCACACAGCAGAGGCTCGATGGACTGAAGGTCAATATTAAAAAGTGTTCACATGTAGACTGTCGTCTGTAATTCAAATAAGAAACAGCAGGAGGAGCCACACACACACACACACACACACACACACACACACACACACGAGTTAAACAGTCTATCCTGCTGGAACAATAAACCAGGTCAGTGAACGCACCGTGGCCTCTTTGTCCACAGCTACACAATCTCTGTTGTCTCATGTGTGTCAGGACTCAACTCAACTTCTTCACACCAAACTTGACCAAATGAATCTGGACTTTGTTTCAGGGTGTAATAAATCCTCTTTATTGACTAAGAGCACAAACTAAATGTTGTTTCTTCATTGAATCTCACATATGTACAAGAAAAGAATGAATCATCTCCTTATTGATTATGATCATACAAACTAAAGTCATCATGAGCAGTGATAGCCTCCATGACTAAACAGACACAGGAAGGAGCGCCACCTAAAGAAACTCAAACATTTACACAACAACCAATGAGAAGAGGGCAAAGTACCGCCCACAGTGTTTGATTGACAGGTGAAGAAATGCCACAACAATCAGCTGACAGCAACAATGATGGAAACAAAACAAGTTGAAGACATGAAACACAGAATTTAACCCTGAAATGAATCTGTCTATTTGACTTTACACAACTCAGCAGTGGATTCATAACAAGGACAAAGTCCAGCATAGAGAGGCTGAGTGAACGTGGTCTGGACTCTGTGGAGGAGAGTCATGGTTTTAGAGACGCTGTAGAAGGACAGAATACCTGCTCTGTGATCCAGGTACACTCCAACTCTGGAGGACCGAGGACCTGAGACGGGAGTTTTGACACTGTTGTACCAAAAGTTATAACTGTTTGTGTCACAATCTAACATCCAAGATTTGTCATTGAATCCAAATAAACATTCACGTGAGCTCCCTGCTCTCCTGATATTCTTGTATGTGACTGCTACATAAACTCCATCTCCTCTCCACTCCACCTCCCAGTAACAACGTCCAGTCAGCCTCTCTCTACTCAGGACCTGACAGTAATAAGTGAATCTGTCTGGGTGACTAGAATAAGACTGATGTTGTTCCATTCTTGTCACTTTTCTGTTCCCCTCAGATAATAACAGCCTTGTGTTTGCTGTGTTTGGATCCAGTGTGAGTTCACGTGAATATTTTAAGAACTCAGCTCTGGTCTTGGGCTCTGGTTCTGGTCCTGACAGTGAAACATGGACTTCAGTCTCTGTCAGTGAGATGTTTGTCCGTTGGTACCTCAGAACGTCCTGTAGTTTATCTCTGAGCTCTGACACAGCAGCTGTCACATCCTCAAAGTACCTCAGAGGACGGATATTGATGCTGGATGAGTCTGTAGATTGGCTGAGTCGTGACAGTGAGGGGTAGTTGTGTAGAAACTGGTTGTGGTCCTCTGTGTGTGAGAGCTTCTTCAGATCAGCGTCTTTCCTCTTCAGCTCAGTGATCTCCTGCTCCAGCTTCTCCTGAAGCTCTTTGACTCGACTCACTTCAGTTTCCTGCTGGGATCTGACCTGCTGCTTCACATCAGACCTTCTTTTCTCCATGAGACGGATCAGCTCAGTGAAGATCTTCTCACTGTCCTCCACTGCTTTATCAGCAGAGCCATTGATAGCCTCCACCTCCTGTTGAAGCTCCTTCACATCTTTCTCTCTGTCCTGGATTCTCTGCTGGATGTTTTGTCGACTCACCTCGAGCTCTCTCTGCCTCTCAGTCCTTTCTGCTGCAGCTGAGACTGTGTCGTGGCCTTTATGTTCATCCACAGAGCAGAGATAACAGATACTCTGCTGATCAGTACGGCAGAACATCTTCATCACCTCATCATGACGAGAGCAGATGTTCTCCTGGAGCTTCTTGGAGGGCTCCACCAGCTTGTGTTTCTTTAATGGAGCTGCATCATGATGAGGCTGGAGGTGTTTCTCACAGTAAGAGGCCAGACAGACCAGACAGGACTTCAGAGCTTTCAGTTTTCTCCCAGTGCAGACATCACAGGCCACATCTTCAGGTCCAGCATAGCAGTGATCATCAGGAGCAGCTTGGAGTCCAGTCTTCTTCAGTTCCTCCACTAAAGATGCTAACATGGTGTTTTTCATCAGGACAGGCCTCGGTATGAAGATAAGACTACACTGAGGGCAGCTGTGGATTCTCTTCTCATCCTCATCATCCCAGAAGTTTTGAATACAGTTCATGCAGTAGCTGTGTCCACAGGAAGTAGTCACCGGATCCTTCAGTAGATCCAGACAGATCGAACAAGAGAAGGTTTCCCGGTCCAGTTTATTTCCCTGCTGCGCCATTTCTCCTCTGTGTGTCGACGACTGTCTGAGTTTCACTTCCTCAGAAATGAAACTAGTCTGAGCTCTGATCTAAACAACATGCGGCCTGTCAGCTGACACGTCACCACATGTTGGTTACACCCATCTTCAAACTGTAGATCTGAGGGGGAGGGAACAAGGAAACACCTGACCAGAGTGGAGCTGGCTGTGTTTGAGAGCAGGAAGAAGAGAGAGGGCTTATCAACAGCTGATTCATTCCAGGAAGAGGAGCAGAGCTGTGGATGTGAAGTCTGAACAGTCGACTGACAATCAGCAGTTATCAAACGGAACTCTCATCAAATATTTAAATTGCTCTACAATCATTTTCTCACATATTTAATGATTGACTTTGAAGCTGAGATCTCTACATCACAAACTTTGAGCTTGCTGCTGAGGACTAAGGGTGTCCTCTGTGTCCTACCGCCCTCCAGTGGAATCCTACAGTCATTACACTTTTATCTGAACACGATGTGAAGCAGCCGGTTCATGGACTGAAACATCCATCAGTCAGACGTTCAGTGTTTGTCTGCAGCTGACAGACAGTTGTAGAATAACTGAAGCAGACAGACGGGTTTTAAACGTCTCACTTCACTCCTCTCTACATACAAACCAGCTCATCGTTCACCAGGGCCGGCTCTTGGCATTTAGTGATATTTCAGCAAGATTTTGTTTGTGGCCCCAAAAAACTCCTCGTGCAGTCAACAAATTGCACACACCTCTCATAACTGAATGAACACACACACACACACACACACACACAACAGAGATGGACAAATCACTCAACATCAGATCTCTTGCTGTATTTGAGGGTTAATAATAATAATAATAATAATAATAATAATAATAATAATAACAAATAATAATAAATTTTATTTGTAAAGCACTTTTCATTGTTAAAAGCAATCCCAAGGTGCTACAGAGTGCAACAAGATTAAAAAACGGGGTTAAAAGCCAAAGCACAACAATACATTTAAGAAAAGGCTTTTTTAAAAAGATAGGTTTTTAGGCCTTTCTTAAAAGAGTCTGGTGTTTGAGGAGCCTTCAGGTGGTCTGGGAGGGAATTCCAGAGGTGAGGAGCAGCTGAGCAGAAGGCCCGATCACCCATAGTGTGGCGCTTAGTCCTGGGGGGCTGTAAGGTGGCTTTGTTTCCTGAGCGGAGGTTACGTGAGGAGGTTTGTGGTGTGAGGAGGTTGGCAAACAGCTACAAACAGAACCATGATGTTCAAAGATCATGATGGAGGAAACAAAACAAAGTGTTCAAAGATCATGGAGGATCATTTTGTCCAGAAAACAAAGAAACTAGTCCAACCAGACTAAGTTGTTAAAAGATTACACAGGCACTTTATCTTCCGACATGTTTACAGCCAAATGAAGATATTAAGCAGAGGTCCTGTCTGATCAATAAGAGAAAACATGATGATGATTTGCACACAGGATCATTTAACATACATCATATTTTCATGAGGGAGGGGCTCTGAGGCTTCACTTTTTATTTGGCTTCAGATTTGTCACGTACATGTATGTTAGAATAGATTTCAGCACTGAGGAACAATCAGGACACTTTCATCATCTTACTGAGAGTCATTAGAAAGTTTCAGGGCGTTCCCGTAACCATGGTAACTCACGGTGCCAGAGGAGAGAGAGAGACGCTGAATGAATGAAGCCGTTTTGTCAGACGTGTTCTCACCAAACTTGACAAACGGCGTCTCACAATGAGACAGTCAGTCAAAAACTATTTGATAACTGACGGACGTGTGGCGTGAGAGCACGTGGGGAGAGTTTATTGGCTGAGTCTCGCGGTCAGCGCCTGAACGAGTCAGTCAACTTAACACTGGAAGCAACGGAAACAGCAGCATAGCGCTTGCCACCATGTTGTTTACAATCTGCATATCATCCTTACATCCATTTATTGTGTGTACATTGTTTAGCATCATCAAGTGTTCCTGCACAGCCACTATCCCCATACTTATTATTCTTACATACTCCAGGAAATTCAGCGTGCTACTCCTCCCTCAGTTTTGGTCACACATACACAAAAAAGGTATCAAAACGACCGGCTCGGCCGGGAATGGTGTGCTGTGACTTTTCTAAGAGTTTCACCAAACGGTTTTGCCGGAAATCACCAAAAACCATGCCAAAATTTACAATGGGTGTGTATTGGTAGAATGTTCCAGAGCTAGAGTGGGTGACATCATCGCTAGAGTGGAGAGGGAGAGAAACATTTGTCAAAA
Source organism: Sciaenops ocellatus (assembly GCA_033000465.1). Taxonomy (NCBI): domain Eukaryota; kingdom Metazoa; phylum Chordata; class Actinopteri; family Sciaenidae; genus Sciaenops; species Sciaenops ocellatus. Next base: position 29,348,767 of record CP136885.1, on the reverse strand, counting down.
AATACATTTTCAAACGGCTCTCATGGCCACAAATGTCCATCTACAGAAATAATTTATACATAGAAATGTAGGAAAATTCGTGGGCTACGCAGCGATATCACTGCTGAAGCTGTCAGACTTATAGTTTTGGCGGGAGACGCACTGATGCGCCAGGATCACCCACCGACAGCCCCATCTACTCCCATGTAAACTGGAGAGGAGAAATTTCCCAAAGGAGCACGGGGCACCTGTTCTTTCTCTATCTCCCCAGGTCACATTTTTTAACTTTAGACACTGAAATTCAGCATTCACATGGTCGACAAGATGAGGATGCTCACGGTCATTTGGGCTTTTTGATACGACCTACCGTTTGGCATTAGTGTCCACTAGTTGGAGGGGGTTCATTTAGAGATTTTCTGTGTCTCTCAGCAGTCACTCACACACAGACAGAGCACAGCTGCAGTTAATTGCTCTGACCTGCAGCTGACCCTGGTTGCTTGGCAACCTCCAGCCTGCCTTTGACTAACTTTATTGAAGTCTCTGTGCTGCTGCAGTGTCAATAATAATGTATGGGCGCGACGGGGCCACAGTCAGACACACTCTACATTTATTTACACAGTTTATAGTTAATTAATTTACACTCATGAGTGACAGTGTGAGCAGACAAAGTGGCTTTAAAGTAGCCAATGGCAAGTGGGCATGACACCGTCACTTCTATGTATAGTAGCTAGTGCTATGAGCTAGCATCAGCATCTACCTTCCAGTGAACACGGCCGGACCGAACAGAACCTCTGAACCAGCAGTGTCCAGTCTAACAGTGAATACAGTAACAGAACCTCTGAACCAGCAGTGTCCAGTCTAACAGTGAATACAGCAACAGAACCTCTGAACCAGCAGTGTCCAGTCTAACAGTGAATACAGCAGCCTACCGAGGTGGTTTTCTTGCCGGGTTTGGCTCCTGGCATCCCGGGCTGAGTCAGTTCAGTTAGCTACACGGCTGACCGAGCTAACCACAGTTAGCGCTTCACTACTTATCAATGTTTCCATCATGAAGTCTGTAAATCACCTCGGTACTGTAACGTTATTCCCTGTTGGTCTCAGAGGCTGTGCTCCAACCCGGACCTCTGATGTCCAATAAGACATCAAACATCAGAGGGAAAAGCAGCTTTACACGCAAGCCAACTAAGATAGCTAAAGTTATCAATTAGCTACATTAGCTACAGCATCTGCAACATTAGCTAACTTAACTAGCAAGGTCCATAACATTAACTTATGTTAGCAGATAGCTACATTAGCACTAGCACCAAACCAACTGGATCCTCAGTGTTAGCTTTGTTATATTAGCTTTAGCTCTTCTGCTACTGATCAATGTTTCCATCATAAAGTCTGTAAATCAGCTCGGTAGTGTATCGTTATTCCCTGTTGGTCTCAGAGGCTGTGCTCCAACCCGGTCCGGTCCGGCTGCTGAGCCCGGTTCTGTTAGCATGCTAACGGCAGATTCAGTTGGCAGCAATTAGCTAGTTTAGCAAGTGGTCAGCCTAAAGTTGTCTGTCCATCCTAAAGTGTGTAAATCACAGAGAGTTGAAGCAGTCGGAGGACATCAGAAGGAAAAGCAGGAAATATATTGTGAATAAAATCTGATCCAGTTTGAATAAAGTTCTGAAGCTGTGGTTCTGTACAGTAAGACTCTTCAGGTGAGGCACTCCCTGTGTGTGTGTGTGTGTGTGTGTCGTACCACCACCCAGAGACCCAAAACAAAATGTCAGCTCCAGCTGCTGCTGACGGATGACCACACACACACACACACACACACACACACACACACACACACACACACACACACACACAGAGTAACCGAGCTGTGACAGCAGAGGGAGCTGCTATAAACAATGTGTAGGACCTCGACTTGGCTCACAGCTCGGAGCTCAGCGAGTCCACTTCAGCAAAACATGTTTTTCACCGCCGCCTGCTGTGATCCATCGGGGGAGGGAAGGAGGGAGGACGGAGGACGGGGAGGGGGGTGTATTTATAGGCTGATAACAAGCGTGTGTCCTTCAAGACCACGTTGTCCACGGGTCCTCATGGGCCCAGAGGAAGCAGGAGGGACACTCACACTGAGACAAGTCTCCAATAAAACTCTACAGAGGTTTGGAAAAACAAAAAAATGAGTTTATTAAGACAACAACAAAAAAACAAGAAAAACAAAGACCCTGAATACTCAGGAACATTATCAGGTACTTCGTTACGAAGCAGTTGTGGCCATTTTTCATTTACACAGAGAAGACACAAACAGACAGACAGAACTCCAAGGCGGAATTCAAAAAAGTGAAAGCACCACGTGACGGACGACCACGTGACGGACGACCACTCTTCACCCCCCCCCAAAAAAAACCATCACAAACAAACCGCGAGCACGTCACCCCCGACTCTTCTTGAGCTGCTCCCAGGACAGCTGAGCAACTAATGTAGAAGAAGAGGAGGAGGACAGTGTCTCCATGCTCCTCTCTGTACAGCGGCTCTTTAACACCCAGCATTAGATTGTAAACAAAATGGAACCAGACCCACACCCACCCCGCATCCACCCTCAGTATAACAGTCTGCTGGGGGGCAGACAAACAAACAAACAAACAAACAAACAAACAAACAAACAAACAAACGTGGGGCTGCAGTGGTAAATTAACGAACACGCTCAGAGACTGACGTACAAAAACACTCCACGTGTCTCCATCTTACAACATGTTAGCGTTAGCTCCTTTAAATGTCCCCTCGTGTCAATGAAACAGTCAATAAAGTTTTTTTGTCTTTTTTTTTGGTGGCTCAAACTTTCACTGCCCCCCCCCCCCCCCCCCCCCCCCCAAACGTCACGTGACCCACGGGGAGACATCCAAACATAAACAACACAGCTCGTTAGCCTGACGGCTAGCCAGCCAACTGCTAACTAGCAACCCAAACATAAGCAACACTGCTCATTACAGGCTAATGAGCAGTGTTGTTTATGTTTGAATGTCTCCTAGCTAGGCTAGGCTAGGCTAGGCTAGGCTAGGCTAACTACTAGCCACCCAGCTAATGAGCCGTGTTGTTTATGTTTGAATGTCTCCTAGCTAGGCTAGGCTAGGCTAGGCTAACCCTAGCCAACTTAACACAACGAACGTTACGGACCAAAAAAAAAAAACAAAACTGGATGAAATTAGAAAAAAAGTAGCTACCAGTCACGTGAATATTCATATTCTAAACAGTCTTCGTGTACAGTCTCTGTTTTTGTGTAACGTCCAAGAGGAGGAGGAGGAGGCGGAGGAAAGCCCGTCCCCGGTGCGTCCGTTACGGTATCAGCACGGCACATTGTCCGTCGTCTTTGGGGAAATCTCCACAGTCTGCGGCGGAGAACTGCAGCCTCCTCACGGCCTCTTTAATCAGATTCCCCGACAGTATCAACTCCTGGAGCAGCCGGTGCGGGTCGTCCTCCTCCACGTCGATCCTCTTTTTGTTCCACGGTTTGATTTGGTCCCAGTCCTGGTCGCCGTTGGACCCGGGGATGTTATACGGGCTCGCCCTGCTGCTCCCTCGGTGTCCCCGGCTCCGAAGCCGCATGCAGCAGCCGTTACGTTTCTGCGCCGGTGCCGCCGCGCAGCCTCCCCCGATGATAGCCGCCGGTTTGACCCCGACGGTGCCGCCGACGACGCCGCCTCCGCCGCCGGTGAGCCCGTGCAGGCACGACATGGACACGGACACAGTCTTCTGGTGGCCGCCGTTATTGTTGTGGAGCTGCAGCGCCTCGCCGATTTTTGTCACCAGCGCGTCCACCTCCTTCGAGTCGACGGTGACGGACTGCTCCAGAAAGATGTAGTTCTCCTTCCGACACGGCATCCTGGCCGATATTTCGTGTCGTTTCTCGGTGTGGATGTGTTTTTGTTGTCGGTATGAATGAGAGCCGCTCCTCGCTCTCACCACGCCGCTCGGCAGAAACCAACAACCCGAGTTCATTTGTAAACAATGGATGACGCGGTGTGGACTGTACCATGTTCCCCGCGAGAGGGAGGGGGTGTGCGTAAACCAAAAACAAACTACTCGGCTACACACGGCTCACGCAACGACACACCACGCGAACATTTAACACAATTATAACGTTAATTAAAGTTTTACAACGCAACACGTGAACAGCAAAGCTAGCTACGTTTGTTTAGGCGGTGCTCTGATTTCCCGCCTCAACCTGACCACGCTGCCGTGTTGGTCCGCTCCCTTCAAATGGACATTACATAAGTCATAAACTGTCTGCTGCTGTCTGTCCGGGCAAAACAAACAAAGCGCGAACAAAATGGTGCCACCACGTTGAATCTCACACACACACACACACACACACACACACACACAATTAGTGTTAATTCAAATGTGCAAACATGTTTATTTGTGCACAAGCGCTGGAATGTTGCATAATCACAATAGTGACCCAGTGAAGCTTTTTCGGGTGAATTTCCACGTTATGACACGATTTATTTACCGGTGTCTTCATGGTTTGGACATGGGGTCAGATCTGACCACCGGCAGACTCGAAATGTAAAAAAATGCCTGTAGATTTTACAGTGAAAAGACTGTAAAACATGCCATGAAGTATGACTGCGTTTTACAGTGTACAGTCAACACCGTCACATTTCTAAACCTTTTTTCATACAGAATAAAGTCGTGTTTTATAGTGTAGACTGTTAATTTTACAGGAAAACACCGTAATATTTAATAGCATGTTTTACGGTCGTTTCCTGTTTGGCAGCTTTTCACCATCAAATCTACAGACATTTTAAAATACACAATAAAACAACAACCGTAAACATGAAATCAACAGCACTGACATCCTTTTACTGTAATATTACAGTTTTTTCACCATATTTACAGTCATATTTTATGACAAAACCTTTATCGATACGTAATTTTCAGGGGATTTGTACAGAATGAAGTCATATTTTATATCAGAGACTGTTAATTATACAGTAAACACTGTGATGTTTGGTAAAGTTACGTGCACATGTGTGTAACGATGAAGCCAGAACTGAACATATCTGTAAATAATGTTTCTGTTAAAACGTGGAAGTATGCTGTGTAAATTCATGGCTGCAGTGGAAACAGTTGGCCGTGAGTGTGATGTGTAAACGTGTGGAGCGGCGTCCAACGTTGTATACAGTGACAAAAGGAGTGGAGGCAGGGTGTGTGTGTGTGTGTGTGTGTGTGTGTGTGTGCGCTGTGGGAGAACACAGTGTACATTTCTGTTTCTGAGAAACAGCAGCCGGGCTAAACCTGATGCTCCAGTCAAAGAGAGAGCCCTCATGGCCATATAAGGAGCTACTATCACTGCCACCACGTGGTACGTCAGCCAATCAGAGGGCGCCGGCTGAGGTTTCCTGTGTGTGTCAATGGCAGCGGCGGCAGGAGTCCAGTCATACTGAATCAGAGAGCTTGTGGCAGTTAGGTGTGACACCAAACTGTGAAAGCGAGATAAACCGTCATCACTTCCTGAAACAAAACAACAAACTGCAGACAAAGATCTTCACGGTCAAAATAAGAATTTATAACGTGCAAATAAAAACATCCCTTTTATTTAATAAACATACATTTATGTCATCTACAGCGCATTAGATTGAAGTTTCTGTTTGACTTCTGTTACCTGCAATTAGTAAAAACTGTCCATGCTACAATGAAAGCATGTGAAACAATCTGATCGCGTTTTAAAGTTGTTTTAGGAGAACATTTAAAGTTCAGTCACAGATTAAATAATAATAATAATAATCTATAAATAAATAATGTGAAATTAGATTTTACTGGTGAATAATCTCCATAAGTCCCCATGTTCAAATGTCTAACTTCACAGCAGAAATAAGGAAGTACACAGTGTACACAGTGTACTACATCAGAGTGTATTAAAGGTCCAGTGTGTAGAATTTAGTTGCATTTAGTGGTCCAATCACTGCATTGTAATCTCCTCACATCACCCTCACCTTCCTAATGTAAAGGAGAAACAACACTTTAAGGACCCTGTTTAGAGTCAGTATTTAGTTTGTCTGTTCTGGACTACTGTAGAAATAAGGTGTTTCAAGATGGCGGCCTCCATGAAAGGGGACCCTCTCCCACTGTAGATATAAAAGGATATTTTTTAAGTAACAAACATAAAAAGATTCTTATTTTCAGGTGATTATACATGCATCAAAACATAGTTATGAATATTATATTCCATGTTTGCCTTATTCTGAAAATAGAGGCCCCAAATCTTACACACTGGACCTTTAACGGAAGTATAAGTAATGGAGTTGACACAAAACTTCCTGACAGTCTCAAGAATGGAAAAACACTGTAAGTCTGTGAGCTGCTGGACTGTTCATGTATTCAGGTGTCCACGCCCTGAACAGTGTGTGTGTGTGTGTTTTAACTTCAGGATACATCGAGTCCCAAAACTGCACAAAAACACAAAAGTGTGATGAAGAAATCTGCAGAAACTCTTCATGACAAAGACGTCTTCCTCCGGCCCAACAACATCCACAGCTGGATTTTCTGTCGGCCCGCGACGCGAGGAAGTGAGCTGGCAGAAAACTGGGTCACACACTTCCTCTCGTCAGTCTTTCATGTTTTCCTGTACATGAGTCAGCGGCGGTTGTAAACAGTGATTCCTGTTTGTCTGCAGGAGCAGCTGCCGCTCACACAAGTTCCCCCGTGAACCGAGCGCCCACGGCAGGAACGCCGCGTGTTTGTGCGTGACCTCATCCTCTTTCTTTGTTTGTGCGAGTGTGAGATCCACTGTAATCCTCCAGAGTGTGTGTGTGTGTGTGTGAGAGAGAGAGAGAGACATAAACAGAGATTAATAAAGCTTATGAATAACAACACGTAGAAAACACACATGTTGTTGGGTGGTTCAAGGTTCCGTCACTGTGCTCCGTATCTCCAAGTCTGATATCTGAGAGCTAACATGTTAGCATTCACATGTATTCATTTGGTGACACCGTAGATACAACATAGATGTAGCGTCGACATGCTAACATTTGCTAATTAGCACCAAGCGGCGACCTCCATGCTTTTACATATTTATATATTTAGAAAGTATATTTAGGCCCATACAGTCATAGCAAGTGTTGTTGTTAATTGTTCTGCATTGACTTTTAGAAGACTAGCGACATAGTTAAAGTCCATGTAAAGTCAGAATAAATAAATAAATATGAGTTCTGATTTTTTCAGACCAAAGAAGAAAGTGTCATTAACCATCCAGCCAAATTTGAATGATTAAAAATATCAACAAGTTTATGAAATTAGGTGTCAAAATCAGGTAAAAATGAATTCTCAGCTCCAGGACTGTGGGGGGCGTGTCCTCTGAATGTGCTGAAGCCACGCCTACTCGTGGGGAGAAGGTCGAGCGGCCATTTTGAAGAGACTGAAACGTGTCAGACGAGTTCAGAAAATGACATGACTAACTTTGAAACACTCTGAGCTGAGATGAAGTCATCTCTGTCTCTCTGCTCAGGGCGGCCTCAGCGTGTCATCGAGCCACCCTTTAAGGACCGCCCACAAAATCCTGGACTGAACTAGACTAGACCTGGACTAGCAAACACGTCTTCTTCTTCTTATGCTAAGCGCTCTGTAGAGCCATTTGGCCGCTCTGGGCTACCGTAACAAACATGGCGGACTCCGTGTAAGAGGACCTGCTCCGTGTGTAGATATCATAGTTATGCTATGCTATGTTCCACACACTGAACCTTTAAAAGTGTTTAAACATATTTTGGTTATTCTTTGTGACAACATCTATCTATCTATCTATCTATCTATCTATCTATCTATCTATCTATTTGGGAGGTGTTTGCTGTTTTGGCTCTGTGAGGTCTGTAACTAATCTGTGGGAGTGAATCTTTGCTATAAATCCTTTAAACTTTCCGTTTGTAATCGTTATTTCTGCTCCGTCCATACTTCACTCGAACAGAGGTGCCACTGAAGCCGACCGAGGCTGAATGGAGAGTGAGCAGAAAAGAAAACAGGCCTTTCAGCCGGAGGATCAACTTTGACAGCAGTTGGTCGGCCGCCAGCAGCTCGAGTTCACCGAGTTTGTTTCCTCCATTCAAAGAGAGAGAGAGAGAGAGAGACAGACACACCTCTCTCTCTCTCTAAGAGGAATGTGAGGAGGTTGCACATGGCAGGAAGTGATATCAAAGGATTTATTTGTTGCTGTGGTGTGAGCCTGCAGGCCTGCAGGCGCTGTGTTGTAAACATGAACAGAAACAGAATCACAGCCTCAGTTATTAACAGCAGATCCAGTTGAAAAGTTATTGTTGTGTTCCTGAGAGGCCGCTCAGCTGATGTGAACCAAACAGCTGACATGTTAAAGGTTCAAACATCGTCAGCAGTGATCTGAGAGACAAGCATGGTCTGCCACATGCTACATGCTAACTGCCCGGACATCCTAACATGAATTAATTAGGTAACGTTATCCACCCAAGATAGCATTTTGCTACGTTAGCTCGCTAGCAACTCATCTACGTTAGCAAGCAAGCTAACATTATCGCCAAATTAAACCACAATATCACAAGATTTATCTAACATGCTTTGCAGTAATGTTAGCTCAGACTTTGGACTCTGTTAGCTGCTGTTGGCTCAGTTTGTTAACTGCTGTTAGCTAATGTTAGCTCAGTTTGTTAGCTAATGTTAGCTCAGTTTGTTAGCTGCTGTTAGCTAATGTTGGCTCTGTTTGTTAGCTAATGTTAGCTCAGTTTATTAGCTGCTGTTAGCTAATGTTGGCTCTGTTTGTTAGCTAATGTTAGCTCAGTTTGTTAGCTGCTGTTAGCTAATGTTAGCTCTGTTTGTTAGCTAATGTTAGCTCAGTTTGTTAGCTGCTGTCCCGTTCCTGTTCCTTACCATGAATGAATTAGCTAACGTTATCCACCCAAGACAGCATTTTGCTGCTCTGGCTCGCTAGCAATTGATCTGCATTCACACCCAAGCTAACGTTAGCACCACAATATCACCATATATTTCACGTTTTGCTGTAATGTTAGCTTCGACTTTGGACTCTGTGTTGTAGCGTATGCTGGTCATTTGTTGATGTTAGCAGACTCCATTTCTAAGCTAACATTAGCGGAGGGAGAGGGCGCTCAAACGTCACATCGTTTATCCTGAGAAAGTCGTGGAAGGTCTTATTTTCTTTAAGTCACGTTACAACCTGTTCACAAATTAGCAATAAAAAGTTAATTAACATGTATAATGTGTCAGAATTTTACATCTGGGGCCTTTAAATTATTATTATTTATTATAATAATATTTTGGACCATGGACCATTATTATTTATTATTTAGGAAATGTAGCTCCAGTCCGATCAGTCAAACTTGTTAGGAAGAGAAAAACATACAATAGAAACCTCCATCACAGTTTACAGACCCACTATCTGCTTCACCTCTGACCTACTTCACTGAGTACAGTCTTGTGTACACAGTGTTTCTGTGCAGAGGGGGATTGTTACGACCTTTCAGGTGTGCTCACTTTCAGTTTTACCTCCAAGAAAGAGGCTCAGATGACAGCAGACGTCAGCGATTATTATTAGTTTTACAGTTTATAGTCGTTACATTTCCTAGTCATACAGTTTAGATGAGAAACATATACAAAAGAAATATGTAAATGTGAACCGTGTGAACTGCTGCAGTCGATCATGCTGAGCCAATCACCGCTTCATGCTTTCAACGTTACGTAATCCCACGTACACGGCATGTACACATGAAGTGAACATGAGCCGGACTGAGGTGTACGTGAGGAGTGAAAAAACCTCCTCCTCCTCCTCCTCCTTCCTCCACCCATGTGGCATTGTGGGACTGATAAACAGAGATTACATGGTGACGGTTTGTAAAAGTTCTGCTGGGGCGCGGCGACCCGATCGCTTCAGCTCACTGAATGTCTCAATGTGCAGAATGAAGTTACATAACACTGTTTATATACTGTATACACACACACACACACACATATATATATATATATGTGTGTGTGTGTGTGTGTGTGTGTGTGTGTGTGTGTTTAACTTTCTGCTGACTGGAGGACTTTGTTTTCACTCACTCTCTGTATTGTACATTTGTGGACATGCAGACTCTCCACCAGCTCCAAAACTGAAACACTGCTGACGTGTTAAAAACCATCATGTAACTTTACAGTAACTAATCAGGTGAATGGTGTCTCTGTCATTCGTACGTCTGTTCTCACACTATGTAACTTTGGGCTCCGGGTCGGGAGAAGTACGTAACGCTTTACGGCACTAAGTCACACACCACCAACTATTTCACTGATTTTGGTGAAACTGGATCATATTTTATGGAGAAAATGTTTTCTGGTTTTCCCTCTGATGTCCTCCGGCTGCTCCGCCTCAACTCTCTGTGATTTACAGAGTTTCCTGATGGACAGTGAAGTAAACTGCTGACAGCTGTAGCTGCTGTTAGCTCATGTTAGCTCAGTTCGTTAGCTGCTGTTAGCTCAGTTTGTTAGCTGCTGTTAGCTAATGTTAGCTCAGTTTGTTAGCTGCTGTTAGCTCAGTTTGTTAGCTGCTGTTAGCTCAGTTTGTTAGCCGTGCTGCCCGGACTGTGAGCTCAGAGCACCGGGGGAGTGTTAGTGTTTGTACCACAGGAGGTTTGGACCACCGGGAAGAAGAAGAAGAAGAAGAAGAAGAAGAAGAAGAAGAAGAAGAGGAACTGGACGGGACACAGGTAACTCGATGGACATAATGGCAGAGGAGAAGAGAGGAAGAGGACGTTGACGGAGTAATGTCTCTTTAAGTCATAGTGAAACTAACCTCACGTTGGCTCCGGCTGATTGTAAACACACACTGCAGCTCGGATCATAAAATATTAACTTTAAATTTTTTATCAGTGTTGTTGGATTCTTTTACTGCAGGATGTAATAAAGCAGTTTACCGTCCATGACCAGAACTTGACTGTCAGGTTTGCAGGTCACATGACGTACACTGGCCTACGTCCAGGTTTAAGACAGTCTGTGGGGGCGTCAGTCCGTTATCCGACACACCTTGACTCTCCTACAAAGTGTTTGATAATCCAGGTTGCGTCACAGTCCCATTCGCGGCTAACAAAGACAACAAACGGGGGTGAGTCAGTCATGACGAACATCTTCGCCCGGTCATGTCGTTGCTCTGCGGCGCAACAATCAAATCTGTCCCTGGAGGAACGGCAGTGCTAGGAACTAATGGCTCCTGTGGGAATGAGGCTGATGGGTCTGTTTGTGTTTGTGTTGATGACTCATCACAGATTATGTAAATGAAGTGATGCTAATTTTAGAATGCTCAACATAACGAATGATTGAAATGAGGCGTTGTGTTCCCGCAGCCACCGTCCAGGTATGCTGCAATCCATCACCTGTGGTTGGCCTGGCTGCACGTCACTCCAGCCAATCAGGAAAGACACTCATTAAATATTAATGAGACCAAACACAACACAAAACGTCCAAAAGTTCACCCCGGTGTCTGTCCTATCATATTCTCTTCTTAGCTTCCTCCGTCAACGTCCTCTTCGCTCTCTTCTCCTCTGCCATTATGTCCGTAGAGGCCGCTGAGCCCGGTTACATTGCTCCGGTTCTGGCACGACACTGCCCCCCTGCCCCGTGGCCTGTAAACCTCCTCTTCTTCCCGATGGTCCAAAACGCCTGACCATGAAACAAACTGAGCTGACATTAGCTAACAGCAGCTACAGTTGAACTGCTCAAACAGACGCTGCTGCACTGTTATGTAACACACTCACGACTTTATTACTCAAACTATTCAACATTTTTGGAATTTTATTACATTCTGACATTTTATGACAGTGTGTGCAGTTATATAATAATGAACTGCACTGATCACACACACTCGTCAGGTACAGTGTATTCTGCTGAGCTGTTCCTCTCCTTCAGTTTCTGTTGTTATCTGCAGTTAAATGATCGGCCATGTTTGAACACGCCGCACCGAGATTAAGGATCGAAGCTGGTTAAAACACACACACACACACACACACACACACACACACACACACACACTAAACCACAAAAACAACCAGACGAGAACAGCCTATAACAAATATGTCAGAAAAGACCTGATAAAAAGTCAGAGGTACACGCTGGTAGCCAATGCGGAAGTGCCAAAAACTGCAGTTCCTCTTGTCGTCCACTTGAGGCTGGCTCCAGAATTGAGTCGGTCTCCATAAGTCCCCATGTTAAAATGTCCAACTTCACAGCAGAAATAGCTGTGAAAAGCTGGATCAACGTGACGTCTCCGCGGAGTGCCACAAGGATCACTCCACGGTCCTTTTCTGTTTTCTGTACAGATAGTTCATCAGTCATCAAACCATGTGAGGATTTTCTGGGTGAAAGCACGATGCAGTACGTGTTCACACACACACACACACACACACACACACACACACACATACGTGTGTTTTTGTTATTTAACCAGGATATTTCATCCTTTATTTCTCTGAGAGTCGTTGTTGTCAAAACATTGAGCAGAAATCTGCCAAGTAGCCTTGGAGATAATCCTGCACACACACACACACACACACACACGCGCACACACATACACACACACACACACACACACACACAGAGTGTGTATTCTCTGCAGGAGGTCGAGCTCACACAGAATAAACAACATTTTCCTGAAAAACACCACAAACCTACAATCATGAGGACGCTTTGTTTACTGTAAAGTTTAGGCTACCCAAGCTAACTAGCTCCTTCATTCCTGCTGTAACACATGGAGCTGCTAGCTTTAGCCTCAGTGTTTTAGCATGTATGTAGCCGAGCATTCTGCCATGGAGCTAATGTTAGCTTAATTAGCATGCTAGCTGCAGTTGATGAAAAGTGTTTCATAACTGACGAACTGTTGCTGTCAACATAAACACAGGACATCAAACGTTATCTAGTTACTTGGCTAACTAGTTAGCTAGCGTTTTGATCTGTAGCAAAATGCTAGCTAACTAATGTACATCAATCACTGACTTGTTAGTTATCTAGCTAGTTGGTTAGCTAGCAAAATACAAGCTAGCCCATCTCCATCAGCAAGCTACTTAACTAGCGTTTTGATCTGTAGCAATATGGTAGCTAACTTACCTACAGCATTCACTGACTAGTCAGTGAGCTACTTAACTAACATTTTGATCAAAACGCTAGCTAACGGACTAGCTAATTTACATCAATCATCACTTGGTTAGTCAGCTAGCATTCTGCTAACATTAGCTAACATAAGATATGACTACTGTATAAATGAGTGTAGTAAGTAAGTCAAACTGTGATTGTCTTTTTTCAACATAAACGAGCTAACACGTAGCATTTCTAAGTACAGGAAAGGAGGAAGTTGATCAAGGCTTGCTCAACTGTGATTGGAGAGTTTAAAAAAGGGGGCAGGACTTAGGAAGGGTTAAATGTGTTCTGGGATCCAGATTATCTGGTAACGTTTACTGCTGGTGGCGGTAAATATACACACCTTGTGTGTGCGTGTGTGTGTGTGTGTGATCCATATATGAAACTCGTGATAACAGGTGTTTGTTATTGTCGCTCTCAGGTGGTGTCAGATTACAACTGAGCCGTCTCCATGACAACCGAGGACAGTGCCATGTGGTTGAAAGCTCTTAAAAGCTGATAAGTGGACTTTGAGTTCATAACAATGTAAATAAAACAAGATAAATAAGTTCTTATCTTAATATCTTAACGAGACAACAACAGACAAAATGTGTGTGTGTGTGAACAGTTAAATAAATGAATTATGTGTTCCTATATTAGAAATAACGTGGCTGTGAAGTGAAGCCAACACAGGAAGTGCCACAAACTGCAGTTCCTCTTGTCGTCCACTTGAGGCTGGCTCCAGAAGTGAGTCAGTCTCCATAAGTCCCCATGTTAAAATGTCCAACTTCACAGCAGAAATAAACATGTTTACAGCCTGGTACAAAAAACAGTTTTGGTCTCTGTAGCTAATTTCCCCGTTCATGACAACTGTACTGAGGGTGAATTTTTATACAACTCACCTGTTCAGATTATATTAAGGCTTAAAGTTATGCAGGATTATACAAGTAGGTACAACTGAGCAATCTGATTGGTCAACTAGACGTTTGGAATGTGCTCAAATCAGCATGACAGCACACCTGACCCTAACAATATCACTCCGCCATCTCCACATTGTCACGCCCTGAAAATATAGAACATGTAAACAAATACGAGTGAGTCCACTGGAAGTACTTTAATAAAGTAATACATCTGAATTTACAATTTCAGCTTTCTTTAATGAATATTCTGTGTTATGGAGCTGTTAGACCGCCTCGTTAATACAGGTGTGCACCTCGTTAACACAGGTGTGTACCTCGTTAACACAGGTGTACCTCGTTAATACAGGTGTGTACCTCGTTAATACAGGTGTGTACCTCGTTAATACAGGTGTGTACCTCGTTAACACAGGTGTGTACCTCGTTAATACAGGTGTGTACCTCGTTAATACAGGTGTGTACCTCGTTAATACAGGTGTGTACCTCGTTAATACAGGTGTGTACCTCGTTAACACAGGTGTGTACCTCGTTAATACAGGTGTACCTCGTTTGTGTTCAAACAGTTCAGTCAGCTCAGAGAAAATGTTGTTTTTGCAGACTAAAGGTGGACTAATCTGGACTGAAGCTGAATATTTCATTCGATAAAAACATGTTCATTTTGATTCCATCGATCTTTGTTCAACACATTTTGACTTTTGGACTTTACAACATGTGGAGTTACTGGAAATGTTTGGATCATCCTCCATCAGCTGTGCAGGTGAGTCGCTGATACAAAATAAATGTGAAGTTAGGAGGCCAGTCTGTCCATGAAAATCTCTTTGTCAGCAGATATCTGAGTCACTACAAGACTGGACTAACAGAGCAGTTTAGTGTTTATATGTGATATTTATTCAGTTTGGGAAACTCCACGATCTCCATAAACGCTGACGGGACTAGAAATCATCTCGAGTGGTAAACTGGTTTACTGCTGTGACTGATTGTTTTGTGTGTCTCCATGGAAATGAGATCAGAACGGAAAGAAATGTTTATTTATTTTCAAAACATGAATATCTTTCGACTGTATGTTTTATTTAAGTTAGTATAATATAATATTACATGAGAGGGTGTGCTTTAACGTCATTATTGGCACGGCCACACCTCCTTGTGCTTACTTTGCTTAATTAAGAGCGTGGACGCTTTGATTGGCAGGTGGGTGGTTTGTTTGAGCGACCAGGCGTCATTCAGCTCCACCTCAGCTCCACCTCAGCTCCACGACCTCGTAGATATTTAGCTGAGCACATTCACAGTCTGTATATTCAGCCTGCAGCTGATCTCAGTTCAGTGCTCTGGACTTTGTCTCTGTTTGCTTGTTGGTGGACCATGCACTTGTGGCAGTCAGTTACTATTTCTGAGAATCTCTCCTCCCTCCTCCCTCCTCCCTCCTCACCTCCTCACCTCCTCCTCCCTCTCTCTTGGTATTGAAGCCCAAAGGCTTGATGTTGTTGTTGAGTGTGGCAGAGAGCACATGGCTCCGTGTTTTCATCCAAATGTATGAGCAAAATAAAATGTGAATAAACGCTCTGTGAACGTTCTGTGAACGTTTGGAGTCGGTTCACGAGATGAGCGGTAGGTGGCGTTCTCCGGTCAGAAAACCAGAAGAAGACGACGTGTGTGTTTGTTTCATGTGAGAGCCATGAGGAAACAGCTCATCAGTCACGTGACTTCAGTGTTCGATAACTTCAAGGAACAAGGAAAAAACTTTTATCGACACTCATCAGAGTACGTCGATTGAAACACACTGAAACTCCACCGAGCTCCGTCACGTCTCCGTCACGTCTCCGTCACGTCGTGGTTGTTTTGGTTCGTCCTGCACGCCACTTCACTCCACCAGCGGAGCTTCAGAAGAGTTTTTCCCTCCAGACTTTGTTCACCAATTTTTCTGGTTTATGAGCTTCTAAATATGTAAATATGTTACATAGTTAAACTGTTTTTATGATCTGAGGGTTGCACGGGGTGTTTTATTTCAGTTAGTTGATGTTAACTAATGTTAGCTCGGTTTGTTAGCTGCTGTTAGCTCAGTCTGACTTCCTGTGCAGATCATCAAAAATAAAACAGCAGCGTATTCTCTGCGATTATCTGCGTGTGCGGTGAAATGTAGCCGTTATCGTGACAATTAAAAATAGAAATGTTGATCTTCATTCATTTCTTTCTGTCTAAAGTTTGATCTCTGTACTTTTATCGCTCCACCTCGCTGCACACTTTAATACTGTTAATATTTAAACTGGCTGCAAACTGACATGTGGAGTCAAAAACTAATGATTTATCCTGGTTTGACTTCTGAATGAATCAGCCTAACACACACACACACACACACACACACCCCGGTGGACCTCCTGCCCTCTGATATTTGATCACCTGACTCACCTCCTCACTACACTCTGTTACATTAAAGTGAGTTCAAGAATAAACAGGAACTCCGAGCAGCTTTTAAGTAGGTCAGCGAGCTGCGTTCACACTTTAAACCCAGTTTGAACGTTAAAGCAACGTTTTATAACGTTTCCTCTGATGAACAAACGTCTGTTAACTGTTGATCCACACTGACCTGTGATCAGGTGAACGGTGTCTCTGTCATTCGTACGTCTGTTCTCACACTATGTAACTTTGGGCTCCGGGTCGGGAGAAGTACGTAACAATGTTAGCTGATGTTAGCTCCGTTTGTTAACTGATGTTAGCTCCGTTTGCTAGATGCTGTTAGCTAATGTTAGCTCACTTTGTTAGCCGGGCTGGCCGGACTGTGAGCTCAGAGCTCTGGGGGAGTGTTAGTGTTGTGTGAATGCTGACAGGGAGCCGGTGCTGTGCCAGAACCGGAGCTGGGTAACCGGGCTCAGCAGCCTCTGAGAACATAATGGCAGAGGAGAAGAGAGCGAAGAGGACGGAGGAAGCTGAGAAAAGAAGAGAGGACTCCTAGCACACATAGAGTTTGTTTAAGGAACCAGACGTTTGACCAGGTGAGATGAGAACGTCTTCATGTCACAACAAAGCAGCGAGCATCAGTGAACAGGCCAGCAGGCCCGGCTGACGCTGTCTCTGCAGAGGCCGATGATCTCAAACAGACTCGGGTCAAACGGAGCAAACAGTGACTGAGCGCCAGCCGCCATCGACCCGTCTCGTTTCCACGCTGCGGACCTCGTGTGAGGCTATTTCTGTCGGAGCGTCTGCGCTCTTCTAGGAAGCTGGCAGCTCTTCACTGCTGAAACTTCACACTGCTGACTGTTTGAACTCTGAATATAGAAGCTGAGCACATTTACAACGTGATGCTGCAAAGTCCAGCATCTTGTTTGTTTAGTCTCTATCTGGCTCTGGACCTCGCGGTCGCTGCCCAAACTTCAGATTTTATTTTTCAAACGGGTCGGATGTCGCGCTCATTGACAGCCAGTAAAAAAACAACCTGAGCCAATCAGAGCTCTGGGAGTACGGACGCCATCTTCCTGTGACGGAGACAACTGCACATGTTGTTGAAATAAAAACTCACACGTTTGATTATTCTCTAATAACAGCAACAGGAGTCGTTCAGTGAGTGCTGATATAGAGAATAACAGCACTGAGACCTTTAATGTGTCAATATATCGAATATAAACGTTACATTAACGTTACATTAACGTTACATTAACGTTCATCATCTATCTGAACATTTTTCTAAAGTAGTTTAAAAACCATTAGAAACTGAACCTGATCAGCCACCGTCAGTAACCAACCATTAATCAAACCAATAACTGTGAATAACATTCACACAACCTTATCTAACAGTTACCTGAATGTTTCTGTAGCGTTGACAGAACGTTCCAAAATAAACATATTATCAGTTTGAAGTAAACTAAAGCTCCCTGCGCTGTCCCTTTAAGAAATATGACATCTGAACAATTCATTACGTGTCCGTAACAACAGAAAACTCTCATCATAATCCATAAAGATAAACTGTGTTTCTCTACAAACTTTATGTTCATATGATGATGTGTTTCAGCAGTATGTAAAGTCTGAGGGTCATGGGTTCATCGTCTGTTCAGTCTGCACATGCTCAGATCTCGCTCTTATGTCACACTGTGTGAGCGTACATGCTGAT
>CP136885.1:29310674-29328174 GCA_033000465.1 Sciaenops ocellatus | reverse complement strand
AACTGAGCCACAGGCCGTGCTTTGACATTTAACAGCTCCTGCAGACAGACCATCTTTCATACATGTGCAGAATAAGCTCAGGTTTTATTCACTGCTGAATAAGCTGTGTGTGTGTGTGTGTGTGTGTGTGTGTCGTGGAGGAGTCAGTTGGAGTGAGAAAGAGGAAGACGATGCTGTAAATCCTCGTCTGCTGCTGCTTTAGCATCTCAGTCTGCTCCCGTTTCACCAAGATTAAACTACACAGGGGATACGAGTGTGTGTGTGTGTGTGTGTGTGTGTGTGTGTGTGTGTGTGTGTGTGTGAGCAACTCACTTATAAGCCCTGGTGTGTCATGATATGTGTTCTTGACTGTGTGAGTTTTAAAAAACAGTTTTAAGCTTCCTACACGTGTGTGTGTGTGATAATAATAAGCTTCTTTCATATATGTGTGTGTGTGTGTGTGTGTGTGATGTGTATATATACATATGTGTGTTGAATGCTTGCGTGTGTGTGTGTGTGTGTTATCAGGAAAGTTGCACCGCTCTTACAGCGACTTATAAGGAGAAAAATCCTTCATTTCACACACTGACCCTCAATGTGTGAATATGTTTTGTGCATTATGTGTGATGAAGGTGTGTGTGTGTGTGTGTGTGTGTGTGTGTGAGTGTGTGTGTGTGTGTGTGTGTGTGTGTGAGTCAAGTTTGACTGTCTTTGTCCCACCTGTCCTCTGTCCGCCATGATCTGGACCAACACTGACAAAAAAAAAAGTCATGTACAAAAGCACACACTTCATGATGGACAGATAGCTTTAGCATAACCACCACGCTAAAGTAGCTAAGCGCTAAGTAACTGCTACTAACAGAATCTACCGTTAGCATGCTAACTGAACCGGGCTCAGCAGCCGGACCGGACCGGGTTGGAGCACAGCCTCTGAGACCAACAGGGAATAACGTTACAGTACCGAGGTGACTTACAGACTTTATGATGGAAACATTGATAAGTAGCAGGAGAGCTAAAGCTAATATAATAAAGCTAATACAGCTAACACTGAGGATCCAGTTGGTTTGGAGCTAGTGCTAATGTAGCTAACTGCTAACATAAGTTAATGTTATGAACCTCGCTAGTTTTGGGAAAAGGCTAACATAGCTAACTGATAATATAAGCTAATGTTGTAGATTTAGTTAGTTTTGAGATATAGCTGACTGCTAACATTAGCTATTTCAGTTGGCTTGGATGTAAAGCTAACATGAGCTAATGTTATGACCTTCATCACATTAGTTTTTCCTCCATGTTAGCTCACTGCTAACATTAGCTACCATTACTTGATGGAAAAATTGATAAGTAGCAGTAGAGCTAAAGCTAATATAACAAAGCTAATACAGCTAACACTGATGATCCAGTTGGTTTGGAGCTAGTCCTGATGTAGCTAACTGCTAACATAAGTTAATGTCGATTTTACTATGATTTTACTTGTATATAAAGCTAACATTAGCTAATGTTATGAACTTAAATAGTTTTTACCTCCAATGTAGCTCACTGCTAACATTAGCTATCATTATTGATGTAAACATTGCTAAGTAGTGAAGCGCTAACTGTGGTTAGCTCGGTCAGCCGTGTAGCTAACTGAACTGACTCAGCCCGGGATGCCAGGAGCCAAACCCGGCAAGAAAACCACCTTGGTAGGCTGCTGTATTCACTGTTAGACTGGACACTGCTGGTTCAGAGGTTCTGTTACTGTATTCACTGTTAGACTGGACACTGCTGGTTCAGAGGTTCTGTTACTGTATTCACTGTTAGACTGGACACTGCTGGTTCAGAGGTTCTGTTACTGTATTCACTGTTAGACTGGACACTGCTGGTTCAGAGGTTCTGTTACTGTATTCACTGTTAGACTGGACACTGCTGGTTCAGAGGTTCTGCTAAGAGGTTCTAATGTGTTCTGCTTCCACTCGGTGCAGAAGTGGAGCATCTTTTTGTGGAGGGTTAGTACAGAGGGTGGAGGTGTGGTGGTGGTGGTGGTGGTTTGCGATGATGCAGAGCGTGTAGAATAAAAAGCACGGCGACGTTTTCTGACAGAGATCTGACAGCTGCTGCAGATTCACATCAACCATCTGCAGAAACACAGTTCTGCCGAGTCGGCACACCTCCCGTCACATCAAGTCAGCTTTTTACCCACAGAGCCCCAAAAGTTCAGGACGAGTGTGTGTGTGTGTGTGTGTGTGTGTGTGTGTGTGTGTGTGCTGTCGTCCAGGATTTACCCTCAGTGAGAGTTAATCTGAGCGTCGGCAGGATCCTCTAAAGGTTAGAAAGAGACCGAGAGGAGTGTGTTTGAAAACACCGCTGACCTCATTTCCATCACACACACACCTCCTTCACTTGTCTTTAATACTGTGTCTGATGGCGTGTGTGTGTGTGTGTGTGTGTGTGTGTGAGAGAGCTCAATCTGCAGCAGAGAAAGTAAAAAAAGGTAAAATTGTAAATAAAATATTGATTTGGTAACTGTGTCTGTGGGGACATAACGGAGACTACGTCCAGGTTTTAGACAGTCTGCGGGGACGTCACAGAGACTACGTCCAGGTTTTAGACAGTCTGCGGGGACGTCACGGAGACTACGTCCAGGTTTTAGACAGTCTGCGGGGACGTCACGGAGACTACGTCCAGGTTTTAGACAGTCTGCGGGGACATCACGGAGACTACGTCCAGGTTTTAGACAGTCTGCGGGGACGTCACAGAGACTACGTCCAGGTTTTAGACAGTCTGCGGGGACGTCACGGAGACTACGTCCAGGTTTTAGACAGTCTGCGGGGACGTCACGGAGACTACGTCCAGGTTTTAGACAGTCTGCGGGGACATCACGGAGACTACGTCCAGGTTTTAGACAGTCTGCGGGGACATCACGGAGACTACGTCCAGGTTTTAGACAGTCTGCGGGGACATCACAGAGACTACGTCCAGGTTCTAGACAGTCTGCGGGGACATCACGGAGACTACGTCCAGGTTTTAGACAGTCTGCGGGGACATCACGGAGACTACGTCCAGGTTTTAGACAGTCTGCGGGGACATCACGGAGACTACGTCCAGGTTTTAGACAGTCTGCGGGGACGTCACGGAGACTACGTCCAGGTTTTAGACAGTCTGCGGGGACATCACGGAGACTACGTCCAGGTTTTAGACAGTCTGCGGGGACATCACGGAGACTACGTCCAGGTTTTAGACAGTCTGTGGGGACGTCACAAAGACTACGTCCAATCTGTAATTTTCCAGGAAGCTGAATCTGAGTCGTTTCTTAATGAATCTGTCAATAATCAATGATCTGATGATTGCTGATGGATTTTGAACTCCCAGTTCAGACTCTGTTCGTACCTTGAATGCACCACCGGAGCACTTTGGAGGGTAATTTGGGGGCTGACAGTCCAGCACATGAAGCCACCTGACTGCTCTGTGGTCTGCTCGGCATTGGGCTGACGGTGGACGGGGGTGGAGGCTCCATAAACTGGGTCGCAGAGGGTAAAACCGCCTGAGGGCAGCTTGGCTGACACCCCACATCTAAATCAGCACGTTAAGCACCGACACACGACAAAGAGCTAAGGGAGGAGAAACCACACGCATTATGTGTTTTAATATTCACAGTTTGGAGAGTGGATGAGATCAGCGCGGTGGAGCCGAGCCATTTGGCTTCCCTTCAAAGCAACGGACGCACGAAGGGTGTCGACCCGCTCGGGTCCGTTCAGAGCTGCTCATCAGTTTGCAAACGAAGCCTCGACTGAAGGTCGTCATTCAGGAAACAGACGGAGAGATGCGGACTGTTTGTTCAACCGACAGCCGAGGTTAAGCTAACGACATAAAAACTACACGCTACACAGCAATGTCCACTACGTCCAGGTTTTAGACAGTCTGTGGGGACGTCACGGAGACTATGTCCAGGTTTTAGACAGTCTGCGGGGACGTCACGGAGACTACGTCCAGGTTTTAGACAGTCTGCGGGGACGTCACGGAGACTACGTCCAGGTTTTAGACAGTCTGCGGGGACGTCACGGAGACTATGTCCAGGTTTTAGACAGTCTTTGTGGTCCTGACAAGTATAGAAGTCCAGACGTGTGCTGACAGTCAGCCAGTCTGCTTCATCAGTCTTTCATCTCTGCTGCAGCCCTGAACGCAGCAGACAGACTCGGTGACGGTGACACTCAGCGGTCCCTGAACACATCACCACCCGTCCTCCACACAGACAGCAGCACGTCTGTCACACAGTACAAACAGAGACACGTCCTCGAATCATTGATAGATAAGACTGTGTGTGTCATTCAAACTTTAAAAAATGAAGTTCAGCCTCGCAGCGTTGACTGAACTTCGTCTGTGTACATGCAGATAATGTGTAAATGCATATTTATGTTTGGGACCTGCGGGCTGTAATGCTGATGCGTGTTGGTTGCAGAAATCCCGTTAACGCGTGTGCGTGCAGGCGGGTTTTTTTTGCCCTCTCGGCCTGGATAAACACTCGCAGTCCAGCGCATCACCGTGACAACAGGTATTAGGGTATAATTTAAGCGTGAAGCTTAATGGAGCTCGAGTAACGAGGCCCAGAGCTGGTGTCCTGCCTGTCGCTCCCTTCACGTCAGCCGGGCCGGTGGCCTGAGCGGGTCCGACACCTACAGCGCCTTCATAATGTGGAAGAAACGCCTCTGCTCTTCCACCTGACCGCCTCACAACAATAGGGCTCGTTTTAAACTCGCGCACATTAAAGCAACAACACCAGAGAGGGTCTTTTTTAATGCGATTACGGTTGTTTGGTGGCGATGAAGCAGCAAAGTCGCTATAATCTACGACAAGAACGTCCGAGTGGATTTATGGTTTCACATAAAAGAGAAACGAGCTCGCAAAAACAATCTGCAGAGTACTGAGCATCATTTCATTTCCCGTTAAACGTACGTGTTAGATTGAAGATGAATGAAGCGTAAACACTCAGAACCAGACCCAACATGGTACCAGATATCAGAACCAGAACCAACACTGAGCTGACTGTCATAAAAACTCAATATTGTGATGATAATAATATGCATTGCTACCAAACCGCCGCAGGAACAGGCAGGCTTGGCAACACAAACAGCTGAGCATCAACTCAAAATAACTCATAATCATGTCATGAATATTTATATAAACATGATTTCTGCTGTCCAGGAAGTCTGCGGGGACGTCACGGAGACTACGTCCAGGTTTTAGACAGTCTGCGGGGACGTCACGGAGACTACGTCCAGGTTTTAGACAGTCTGCGGGGACGTCACGGAGACTACGTCCAGGTTTTAGACAGTCTGCGGGGACGTCACAGAGACTACGTCCAGGTTTTAGACAGTCTGCGGGGACGTCACGGAGACTACGTCCAGGTTTTAGACAGTCTGCGGGGACGTCACGGAGACTACGTCCAGGTTTTAGACAGTCTGCGGGGACGTCACGGAGACTACGTCCAGGTTTTAGACAGGCTTTGATCGTCAGTAAAGTTCAGATGATTTCGTCTCTCTGAGTTTTCTCGTCTCGGCTGTCCGTCATGTTGCATCATCTTCAGAAGCTGCTGAAATCTTCGGCCTGATTTCATATTTATGAGACGAACGCGTGTAAATCAACAGGAAGTGAAGCGTCTCTACGTTTAGCTCTCGAGATTAAACGGCTCACTTCCTGTCCACTTAGTGTTGATCATTAACACGCCACGTTAATCATTTAAACACACAAACGAGCTGTTCTCCTGTCAGACAGAGAGCAGGGCACGATAGAGGAAGGGAGGGGGAAGGAGGCACAGAAGGAAAGGACAAAGGAAGGGGGAGAGGAAGGAAGGAGGAAGGGAAGGGGGTAGAAGGAGGGAAGAGGAAGGAGGAAAGAAAGAGAGAGGAAGGAAGGAGGGAGGGGGAGAGAACGAAGAGCAAAACAGGAAAGCAGAGGGAAGGCAGAAGAAAGGGGGAGAGGAGGGATGAAGGAGCGAAGGAGGGAGGAAGGAAGGAAGAGGGAGAGGACAAGAGGAGGAGGAGGGGAAGGAGATGAGAAGAGGAGAAAGGAGAGGAGGAAAGGAAAAGGAAGACAAGGAGGGAAAGAGAGAAGAGGAGAGAATGAAGGAGAGAAGACGAGGAGGATAGAAGGGAGGAACAGAGAGAAAGGAAAGAGGAGATAAGGAAAGGAGAGAGGAAATGAAGAGTTACAAGAAAGGAGAGGAGAAGTGGAGGGAAGGAGAAAAGAGAGGATGAGGGAGGAGGGAGGATAAGAAGAGAAGGAGAGAGGAAAGGAGTGTTTCTGATTCAGTCGTTGATGATCTGCTGCAGACTGAACAGTCCAAACCCGGAGAAGCAGAAATCCAGAGCTGCAGGCGGCTCTCTGTTTGTGGGTGAAGAGTGACGGAGTCAGTGGAGTCTATATAAGACCTCCAACAGGCAGACAGACAGGCAGGCAGACAGACAGACAGACAGACAGACAGACAGATACACAGACAGGCAGAGAGGCAGGCAGGCAGGCAGGCAGGCAGACAGACAGGCAGACAGGCAGACAGACAGACAGACAGGCAGGCAGGCAGGCAGACAGACAGACAGACAGGCAGGCAGGCAGACAGGCAGACAGGCAGACAGACAGGCAGACAGACAGACAGACAGGCAGGCAGACAGGCAGGCAGGCAGACAGACAGACAGGCAGGCAGACAGACAGACAGACAGACAGGCAGGCAGACAGGCAGACAGGCAGACAGACAGGCAGGCAGGCAGACAGGCAGACAGGCAGACAGGCAGGCAGGCAGACAGGCAGACAGGCAGGCAGACAGACAGACAGACAGGCAGACAGGCAGACAGACAGAGTCCTCCCTCTCTCCTCTGCAGGCCGTCCTGCTGCTGTCAACACGAGGCCGGGCGGGGACATCAGGCTGCTCCTGATACAACATGTACATACGACATACTCAGCATGTTTACTGTGCACGTATGTTTAACTGTTCTGAGCTCACACAGGTGCACAGGTTAGGTAACGTGAACAGCTCCACGTGTCCATCCAAACACACACACCTCGTGAAATCCACATCAAAAGCAAAAGTCCATCTCTAGAGTCAGAGTTTGGTTTGTCTGCTCTGGGCTACTGTAGAAAATGGCGGTTCAACATGGCGGACTCCGTGAAAGAGGACCCGCTCTCTGTGTAGATATAAAGGACTCATTTTAAAACAACGAAACACAAAGATTGATATTTTCAGGTGGTTACACACTGATAACACCTGCTAATGAATATTATATTCATATCCTGCTCTCAGATCATTTACCTGCAGCGTGGTGCTTTCTGGAGTCTGGTAACAACAAACACGTGATGTTGAATTGCGTCTCCGCGTTCTGCACGTCAGCTGTTTGTCACATTTCTCTCAGTAATCAGTTTTTCAGATTTCAGCAGCAGCGTGGAGCTGCAGGGCCCGCAGGAAGTCTAATGACCGTGGCCTCTCTCCTCCTGACTGACGGCCTGACGGCTCTTGATGAATGACGACGGACTGAAACCAACGCCGGGCGGAGGAGGTGGAGGGTGGAGGGTGGAGGGTGAGGGAGGTGATTCAGCTGCTAAACATCAGCCCTCCGTCCTCTGAGGCCGCTGTAATGAGCCCGCCGCTCGGTTCAGAGGAGGTCCACGGGGGGAGGACGAGGCCGAGCGACGACGTGATGGAGCGCAGAGCGGCGGAGCTGGTGAGGAAAGCTCATTCCTCCACCTTTGTCCACCAGCTCCATCTGTCTTCTCCTGCTTTATATTCACACAGCTCCATACACTGCTGCTGCTGCCACGGTCTAATGTGACTAACCTCACTGGGTTTTTACACAGAACCATCTGGGAAGTCGTCGTTGGAAACTGTTGGAGCCGCTTCACGATTGGACAATCCATCTCTACGCTAACCTCTTTAGCATCTAGCGTTGTTTCTGGTTCCTCCTCAGTGGATCGTGATTGGTCGCAACCAACGACAGTACAAAGATAACTCTAACGAGGTAACGCAGGTGAAACTAATGAGGGTGGAACGGCAATCAGAAGAGGCGGGAAAGGCAACAAAGGCAGGAAGTAAAGTTACAGACACGAGGCGAGAGGAGAACTTCAAAATAAAACAGAAGAACTCTGCAGCTCTACAAAACCTTTTAGCATCTTTTAGCTCCTAGTTTTGGTTCCGTTAATCTGTTTTTATGCACACACTTCATGTCAAAGCACGAGATCTCCGCTACAGGTAGTGATGCAACTGTAGAAATCAGCTTCAACCCAAAGAGTCCTCCAACTTTCCCACACGTGAACCAGCTAACACGTTTGTCGGTTACCTCATTAATGATTCAGCAGTCATTCATCACTCGGCTCTTTTGTTCTGGAGTCATCTGAATGTCCTTTGTTGAGGACGGAAGACTTTGTTTCTCCCTCAGAGGTCACGGAGTTGTAACGTAACTGAACCGATCGAGGACAGACGGTGAAGAATTGACGATCAGGCGTCCGAGCGGCGACACTGTATGTCGACGACAAACATGTTTTACAGCTCGGCAGCCGCCAAGGATGAAAATATCTCATGCGAGGACGGGGGGAGCCTCTGAGGCGTGGAGGTTTCAGGTCATCGTAAGAAGCATGAAACCAGGAACGAATGAGCTCTTTTATATTTAAGTACGCGGTTGGCATGTGAATGAAGTGAATCTATGAATGGAGTTTGAGATCTGACTTCTTTGCAGAGAGAAGCTGGTACAGTTACACAGCACGGAGCTACAAGTGGAGTACTGGGTCGATGGATCATCAAGAAATAGTCCCAACACTCCCCCTAAGATACAAGCTCCACGGCTATTCATTGCAGCTACCGCTATAAGCTAGCATCAGCGTCTACCTTCCAGTGACCGAACAGAACCTCAGAACCAGCAGTGTCCAGTCGAACAGTGAATACAGTAACAGAACCTCTGAACCAGCAGTGTCCAGTCTAACAGTGAATACAGCAACAGAACCTCTGAACCAGCAGTGTCCAGTCTAACAGTGAATACAGCAACAGAACCTCTGAACCAGCAGTGTCCAGTCTAACAGTGAATACAGTAACAGAACCTCTGAACCAGCAGTGTCCAGTCTAACAGTGAATACAGTAACAGAACCTCTGAACCAGCAGTGTCCAGTCTAACAGTGAATACAGCAACAGAACCTCTGAACCAGCAGTGTCCAGTCTAACAGTGAATACAGCAACAGAACCTGTGAACCAGCAGTGTCCAGTCTAACAGTGAATACAGTAACAGAACCTCTGAACCAGCAGTGTCCAGTCTAACAGTGAATACAGTAACAGAACCTCTGAACCAGCAGTGTCCAGTCTAACAGTGAATGCAGTAACAGAACCTCTGAACCAGCAGTGTCCAGTCTAACAGTGAATGCAGCAACAGAACCTCTGAACCAGCAGTGTCCAGTCTAACAGTGAATACAGCAACAGAACCTCTGAACCAGCAGTGTCCAGTCTAACAGTGAATACAGCAACAGAACCTCTGAACCAGCAGTGTCCAGTCTAACAGTGAATACAGCAACAGAACCTCTGAACCAGCAGTGTCCAGTCTAACAGTGAATACAGCAACAGAACCTCTGAACCAGCAGTGTCCAGTCTAACAGTGAATACAGCAACAGAACCTCTGAACCAGCAGTGTCCAGTCTAACAGTGAATACAGCAACAGAACCTCTGAACCAGCAGTGTCCAGTCTAACAGTGAATACAGCAACAGAACCTCTGAACCAGCAGTGTCCAGTCTAACAGTGAATACAGCAACAGAACCTCTGAACCAGCAGTGTCCAGTCTAACAGTGAATACAGCAACAGAACCTCTGAACCAGCAGTGTCCAGTCTAACAGTGAATACAGCAACAGAACCTCTGAACCAGCAGTGTCCAGTCTAACAGTGAATACAGCAACAGAACCTCTGAACCAGCAGTGTCCAGTCTAACAGTGAATACAGCAACAGAACCTCTGAACCAGCAGTGTCCAGTCTAACAGTGAATACAGCTGCCTACCGAGGTGGTTTTCGGTCCGGCTGCTGAGCCCGGTTCTGTTAGCATGCTAACAGCAGATTTCAGTTAGCAGCAGCTAATTAGCAGTTAGCTACTTTAGCTAAAGCTATGTGTCCATGATAAAGTGTGTAAATCACAGAGTTGAAGCAGTCGGAGGACATCAGAGGGAAAAGCAGCAAATATATTGTGAATAAAATCTGATCCAGTTTGAATAAAGTTCTGTGGTTCTGGTTCTGTACAGTAATCAGTGAGGCCCGGACACAGATGACTGTAGCAGTCAGGTCCGATCCTTTGGCTCCGTTACACTCACGATGCTGTATGTTTTCACCCAGAGGCAGCTCGGCTAAATATACCGGTTGTTCTACACACACCTCGACAACCTGCGATCACACTGGGCTCATCTCGTTATGCCGCATGACGAGATTTCACCACATGCAAACGAGTTTAATTAAGCTGAAACTTATTAGTCAGCGGAGCGTGAGTGGATGGATATGTAAATGTGCAGCGGCGTGGAGAAAAATCAGATCACATGTGTAACAGGACGGGAGATAAAGAGGTTTAATAGCACGGCGAAGGCGAAAGGCCCTCAGCGTGTCATTAAACAGACGCCGCCGCGTAAACACGATTACCGCCGAGCTCGTCTAGACGGGAGAGATGAGATCATTTACACAACGACCAATGAAATGTATGTTTGTCATTGTGTCTAACAAGTTACAGAGTTTAGATCTAAACTCCTCGTCCTCCTCTGCAGAGGAACAAAGTGTGAGCTGTGATGAAGGAGTGGACTGAGTGTTTCGGGACATTCGACACCGTCAGCTCCGTCACACGGCTTCACTGTCGGCCCCTGAACAGCCGTAATTTGGCTTCAGACATCTGTCAAATACAAAGAGGGAGGGAGGAGGTCAGGAGGTTGCTGGTTCAAATCCCAGACAGCAGGAGGGGGGAAGTCACACACACACCACCAACTATTTCACTGATTTTGGTTAAACTGGATCATATTTTATGGAGAAAATGTTTTCTGGTTTTCCCTCTGATGTCCTCCGGCTGCTCCGCCTCAACTCTCTGTGATTTACAGAGTTTCCTGATGGACAGTGAAGTAAACTGCTGACAACTGTAGCTGCTGTTAGCTCATGTTAGCTCAGTTTGTTAGCTGCTGTTAGCTCATGTTAGCTCACTTTGTTAGCTGCTGTTAGCTCATGTTAGCTCACTTTGTTAGCCGGGCTGCCCAGACTGTGAGCTCAGAGCACCGGGGGAGTGTTAGTGTTTGTTTTAGACCACCGGGAAGAAGAAGAAGAAGAAGAAGAAGAAGAGGAGGTTTACAGGCAAATGCTAACAGGGTGTGGAGCCAGTGTCATGCCAGAACCGGAGCTGGGCAAGGTGGCTCAGCTCCAGTGGCTCAGCAGCTTCTATGGACATAATGGCAGAGGAGAAAAGAGTGAAGAGGACGTTGACAGAGGAAGAGTAAATCTGGGACTGACTTTTAGTGGTTGGTGAGAGCTTGGTGAAATAAAAGGCTGAAAGACAGACGCCGAGCTGGGCTGACTGCTGTTGGACTAGTCAGTAATATTAGCTGGCTGCTATGTCTGCTGTTGGTGACCTTGTTGATGTTTGGCTGTTAGCAAAGTTGTCGACTCGCTAGTTTTTGATCAGAAGTAATGTAATCAGAACAAATACTCGAGTACAGCTGAACATAGTTACCACAGTGGGATCACACTCACTCATTACAAACACTGATTTATATCACGGAGGTTGCAGCTTCTCCACAACACCACCTGAGTGGACCATGACGGAGCCCGCAGATGAAGCTGGTGGTGCAGTTGGAGGCAGATGGTTTACATTAAGAGGTGAGCGACAGTTATCCTCCACCCTCCATCTGTCCACAATGTCACGCAGCAATCTGAGAAGCATCAACCCGACCGACGAGTGAGGAACACATGTTTCTACCAGACTGTGTGTGTGTGTGATGAATAACAGACTCCAAATGACATTTTAAACTGAGTGGTATTTCCCTTTAAGTACAAAACTGAACCTCAGTCTTCAGGTGACTGACAAGTTTCTGACAGACATAAACTGTGTGATTACACACACACACACACACACACACACACAAACTTCATGACCAGCCACAGCAATAATAATAATTATACAGACGTACGAATGAAAAAAATGGAACATAGCGAGTCGAACTCTTGATGACTGTTGGACTCTTCAGTGTTGGAACAGTGCCAGACACACACACACACACACACACACACACACACACACACACAGGGTCTTTGAAGCTGTTTCTTTCCACTCTGTCTCTAATAATGGCGTTTTCAAAGAGCTGTCAATCAGCTGGCGCCCGCTCGCTCGCTCGCTCACCTACAGACGGCGTCGACGACGTGAGATTTTCCAAACGGAAATAACTCCATCAGCTTGTTTAGACGGAACGGAAATGCAAAAACATAAAAATAATTTTCTGTGTCACCAAAAAACTTTTTACAATAACTTTTTTTTTTCACTTCGATGCAAAAACGAGACGAAGAAAAGTTGAATTTTGATCAATTGTTCTGGATTTTATCGATTTTATTTGATTTTAGTTCATCTTCCGTCTCTGTAACTGTCTAGTCTGTGGTTTTCGAGCAGGAAAAACTAGGCTCAGCAGTCAGACTGGACCGGACCGGGTTGGAGCACAGCCTCTGAGACCAACAGAGAATAATGTTACAGTACCGAGGTGATTTACAGACTTTATGATGGAAACATTGATAAGTAGTGAAGCGCTAACTGTGGTTAGCTCGGTCAGCCGTGTAGCTAACTGAACTGACTCAGCCCGGGATGCCAGGAGCCAAACCCGGCAAGAAAACCGCCTCGGTAGGCTGCTGTGTTCACTGTTAGACTGGACACTGCTGGTTCAGAGGTTCTGTTACTGTATTCACTGTTAGACTGGACACTGCTGGTTCAGAGGTTCTGTTGCTGTATTCACTGTTAGACTGGACACTGCTGGTTCAGAGGTTCTGTTGCT
The DNA here is from genome assembly GCA_033000465.1 of Sciaenops ocellatus. NCBI lineage: Eukaryota > Metazoa > Chordata > Actinopteri > Sciaenidae > Sciaenops > Sciaenops ocellatus. The sequence goes on along the minus strand of CP136885.1, from coordinate 29,315,207 downwards.
GTATTCACTGTTAGACTGGACACTGCTGGTTCAGAGGTTCTGTTGCTGTATTCACTGTTAGACTGGACACTGCTGGTTCAGAGGTTCTGTTACTGTATTCACTGTTAGACTGGACACTGCTGGTTCAGAGGTTCTGGTGCTGTATTCACTGTTAGACTGGACACTGCTGGTTCAGAGGTTCTGTTCGGTCCGGCCGTGTTCCAGGTCCAGGTATCTGTGACACTCATGGTGCTGCTGTGATGAAGATGCTTTGTTGTTTCGTTCACATTTGTTTTCCATGAACACGTCCTCCATGTTGTTCCTCCTCTGAATGTTTCCTGAGCGGCGTGACCGATTGATTGTGGAGGCTGCAGCCAACGCGTCGCCGGAGACGACGAGCGGGAACAAACCGAACCTGAAGTCGACTCTTTAGACGTCGTGGACAAAGTTTAGTGAAACGGAGCTGCTCCTGGATTACGGGTCACCTCCTCAGCTGGTTCCCACAAATAAACGTCACGTTCAGACAGAAGCAGTCATTCTGCCGTCACGTCACCTCTCCTCCTCCAGCCTGTGATCAAAGCCCGCAGACGCTTTTTTCATTTCGCTTCAATAAAAAGCTCAAAAACAAAACACATGCAGACAATTTCAGTTTTCAAAGATGAGATCCATTTTTTCAAACTTCAGACGGAGTTCCTGAACGATCCGCACAGACGTGATCTCTAACAGAGGAACCATCAGAGGGGAGAGAAACATTTTGATCTCAGCAAATTGTTCTTTCATTGAAAAAGATCCTCGCTGATAGACGATGCTGCTGCAGGCCGCCGTCATTACTGCAGACAGGAAGCAGTAAATGGCCTCCAGACTGAAGCCTTCAAAGCATTAACAGGCTGTGAGGACTGACCGGTAATCAGCTGAATGTACGTAACGCTTTACGGCACTAAGTCACACACCACCAACTATTTCACTGATTTTGGTGAAACTGGATCATATTTTATGGAGAAAATGTTTTCTGGTTTTCCCTCTGATGTCCTCCGGCTGCTCCGCCTCAACTCTCTGTGATTTACAGAGTTTCCTGATGGACAGTGAAGTAAACTGCTGACAGCTGTAGCTGCTGTTAGCTCATGTTAGCTCAGTTTGTTAGCTGCTTTTAGCTAATGTTAGCTCAGTTTGTTAACTGCTGTTAGCTAATGTTAGCTCAGTTTGTTAGCTGCTGTTAGCTAATGTTAGCTCAGTCTGTTAGCTGCTGTTAGCTAATGTTAGCTCAGTCTGTTAGCTGCCGTTAGCTCAGTTTGTTAGCTGACGTTAGCTAATGTTAGCTCAGTTTGTTAGCTGTTGTTAGCTAATGTTAGCTCAGTTTGTTAGCTGCTGTTAGCTAATGTTAGCTCAGTTTGTTAGCTGCTGTTAGCTAATGTTGGCTCAGTAGTAGTCTCAGTGAGTGATTTGTTCCCTCGCCACATGGCAGCTGCACACGCTCAGTCAGGACAGGAAACAGAAATGATTAGTTCACGACTCAACTACGCGACCTTGAGTCTGAGTGTCTTGTTCATACGTCACGTGACAGGCAGCTCAGCCTGTGTGACGAGCAGTACACACAGCGGTTCGTTCATACGGATCGGTCTTTCGTTCACTTGTCACGTTCACGTCGGCCACAAATGTAGTCTACAGCGCTGCACTCGTTAAAATGAACGAAATGACTCTAAAAAAAGATTCATTCAGTTTACTGTCTGAGTGTCAGTGATCTGAATCAGTAAAGAGACTCGAACTTCCCAACACTAGTCTGAGCGTCTGATTGGCTGCTGCGGCGTGACGTCAGGCTACGTTTTTTTTTTTTTTTTTTTTTTAAAGTTGGATCCGGATCAACTTCTGAAGAACAGAGGAGGCCCGCTGCGTGCGGGACAGACACCCCGCACACACAGGATATAATATGAAGCAGCACGCGGGACAGGCTGTGCAGGAGGAGCGCGAGAGTGTGAATCTCTTTAAAAAAAACGGTACGAAGTTACCCACAAACCCTTTCTGTGGGTCACCTGGACTTCCTCTCTCTCTCCATCACCTGACTCAGCATGTCAGTGGGCGGGTCCAGCGGGCTGTCAGTCAAACCCGTTCCTGGCACGTGATTGGCCTCTCGCTCTCTCTCTCTCTCTCTCTCTCTCTCTCACACACACACTCCCACATGGAGTGTGTTGGTGTCTCTGCGCGCGGCAGTCTGATCCATCCTCTGGATCATCATCATCATCATCATCAGCTGATTCAGTCACTTCATTTTTACCAGCGAAGAATTCAGCTCAGATTTCCTCTCACCTGTGCGCAGAAGTCTTTTTTTTCTCCTCTTTGCGCACCGGATGGACTTTGAGCGCTTCAGGAGTTCACCGGAGACAAACGCAGATCTCCGCGTGCCTCTCTAACCCGCACCATCATCATCATCACACTCTGCAGTCTGGACCGGGTTTGATGGAACCATGACCAAAGCCGCAACCGGAGCGGTCCTCCTCCTGCACAGCCTCCTCTCCCACCTGCTCCCGCTGCTGCTGCTCCTTCATGCCTCCCCGGGGTGTCTGTCCGCGCACAGCGGGCATCCAGTGCGCTACTTCGGTCAAATAGCAGAGAACTCCCCGGCTGGGACGCCGGTGGACGGGGTGGTGCTGCCTCTCGGCTGCCCCGGCGCGGACCTGAACGGCAGCCTGAGGGGGGACTACGCGTCGGATTTTAGGCTCGTTCACTACCGCGGGCACCGGGAGCACCGGGGGCATCTGGGTTTGGTCTCCGCCAAAGCTCTGGACCGGGAGTTTATCGCCATGTACGAGCTGACGGTGGAGCTGCCGCCGCCGTGTGTGAGGAGACCGGCCGCCGTCCAGGTCGAAGTGTCGGACAGGAACGACAACATCCCTCGGTTCACCAGCGGGAACCGGACGGTTGAGGTGGACGAGCTGACGCCGGTCGGTGCCGAGCTGGCCCGCTTTGACGCGAAGGACGGCGACGCGGAGAGGAACGGACGCGTCACCTTTTACGCATCACCGGAGTCTCACCTGCTCCACGTGGTGCCACAGACCGGACAGGTGAGGCTGGTCGGGTCCCTCCTGGGTGTCAGCCAGGTGACTCTGCGCCTTCGCGTGAGTGACGGCGGAGACGTGGCGCTGATCGGTGATCCGGTGTTTCTGCGCGTCAACGTCCGCCGCTCCCGCAGAGCGCGGCGAGGTCCCCGCGCTCTGTCCGAGGAGCTGACCTACACCGTGACCGTGCCGGACCACAGCAGAGTCGGGGACCTGGTGTTCACGGTGCCGGACCAGAGGTTCGAGCAGCGGTGGTTCGAGGTGATATCCGAGGCGGACCCGCCGGTGCAGATAGAGCGGGACTCGGGGCGTCTGTACCTGGCGCGGAGCCTGCGGGAGCCCGCTGAGGTGGCGGTGAAGATCCAGAACCTCCGAGGTAAGAGTGCGTGAAAACGCAGCTTTGGTTGTCTGATGTTTGTGGTTCCGGTTCTAACTGCTGAGGCTGTTCTGCTGCTTTGTTCTTCAAACTGTGGTCCGAGTACAGCAGAGTACAGGAATCTGAATATTTTACACCAACAACACAAAAAACTTCAGGTATGACAGAAATGTAAAGTAAACCTGAACATCTGTGATATTTTATATAAGATTTAGAAAAGGTTTGTTAAGGATTAAATAAATGTTATTCAAAGGTTTGCGTTAACGTAACACTGAAAATACTGTGAAAATACTCCACTACAAGGAGAAGTATTCAAGTATTACCTTTAAAAAGTACTTCAAGTCAGAGTATTGTTTTTGCAGTGACGCGTTCTTAGTCTCCGTGACGTCGTGACTGTCTAAAACCTGGACGTAGTCTCCGTGACGTCCCCGCAGACTGTCTAAAACCTGGACGTAGTCTCTGTGACGTCCCCGCAGACTGTCTAAAACCTGGACGTAGTCTCCGTGACGTCCCCGCAGACTGTCTAAAACCTGGACGTAGTCTCCGTGACGTCCCCGCAGACTGTCTAAAACCTGGACGCAGTTTTTAGTACTTCCTGTGTCGGCTTCACTTCACAGACTCGGAGGTTGCAGCTTGTCTTGGTGGTGAGGTCAAAGGTCAGGATGGTTCTTTGTTTCTTTTCTAACAGTAAGATTTTAATTTATTCCAGAGTTTTCCTTTAAAGACAGACTGATGTTTATATTGTGTGTGCGTGTGTGTGTGTGTGTGTGTGTGCGTGTGTGCGTGTGTGTGTGTTGGCTCGTTTCCAGCAGAGTCGACCTCAACCGTCAGCGGATACTTTCCACTCTTTCATTCATTCCTTAAACAGTCCTCACATCATCACTGTGTGTGTGTGTGTGTGTGTGTGTGTGTGTGTGAGGTGAGCAGAGTAAACACCTCGGCTGTTTTCACACAGATTTTATTTTGAAAATCCTGAAGGAATCTGCCTGACAGTCTGAATTCAGGGCAGAGTCTGGTCTCTTTGACAGCTGAAATGATTTTGGTGTTTGTTTGCGTGTGCAGCGGTGACGTGGTCACTCACATCAGGTGTGAACTGATGACTCAGGACGCATGTGAACACCAGGTATG
>CP136885.1:29293174-29305674 GCA_033000465.1 Sciaenops ocellatus | reverse complement strand
GGACCGGCATTTCTAGCCCACCTATCAACACAAATGAAGCATTTCTGAACACTAGGTGGCACCAAGAAACTATACATTCGCTCAGATTTTGAGAAAAACAAAGTTTCAGGAAAAAGTTTTTAACCATCACAGTGAGGACCGGTTTGTGTTTTTATCAACCAGAAGTATATTACTGCTACTGTTGATCTTTACAGATAATTTTATATTATATCACCTAGAATACCTCATAAATACCCCTTCCCTATTTAGTGGCCAACAAGGATGTCATATTTATCATCAAATATGAATTATTATGACCTGTAATGAACTGTTTACTTTTGAAATGGTCATTAGAATGGCAATTTTATCTTACCAACTTTGCTATTACAATGCGAAATTGGTCATTTCAGCTGGGGGTATTTCTGATCTTATATTATCAAACATCTACCAGGTAATTGGCAAACTGGGAAAAAGGAATTGTTTTAGACACCAGACTATAGTAGAGCCCCACATGACTAATTCCATCTTAATAAATAAAGTAATTAATTTGAATTTCTGAAACGTTTTAATAGAAACAATATTTCAGAATACTTGTATGATCAAACATACACCTTCCTGGGAAGTAAAAAACTGTTGCAGGTGTCATTTCTAACACAGAACAAAACCAAATAGCAGCTATAAGCCGAACAGATAATCTTTAAGACTACTAAAACATGCTCAAACATACAGCTTCGAACAAACTGCAGTTGCCAGTTCCAACTCAAAACAGGACCAGCCAGTGTTCTTTAAACAGGAGTGGAGCTATAGGAAAAAAACAAAAAAAAAAAAACAACAAAAAAAAAAACAAAAAAACAAAACCAGAAACAACAAAAATAAGCTTTCCTTCTTTATCTCTGGTTAAATTTCTCCCTCTCAAAATACAAAATACAACAGGCAAGATTACCCATTAATTGCTCCTCTTTAAAAATCAAGCTTTCTCTTGATTTTAATTATTTCATTATAGACAAAATATTTAATATCCTTCCATGTTCGAGTGCGAAGGACTGGCGATTCCTTCCCAATACATAGTAGACAGTCAGTCTTTCCTGGCACCTTCCTCAGCGCAAGGAATTTGGCCATCCCTCGCTGGACTGCACTCTTCTCTCGGTCAGTCCAGGGTCTCTTAACTTGGATTTTTGCATCTATAAAATCAGAAAATAAAGGTTCCATATAAATGAACAATAACAAATGCTAACAGACAAGACAGATTTCAAAGAATATCAAATTCAGAGCATCCTGTCACAAGCATGGTTGATACATCCTGGATGTGTCCTAACGCCACTGCATCAGCTATGGAGACTTCCAACCTTCCCTAATGATTCCTTTGCACTAGTGCTACACCAAAAGTATCAACTCTAGCCAGGGAATGGTCTGACGACATCCATTAAATCAGCTAATCCACCAAGAAATCAAACATAACAGCACCAATGCTCTCTCCTTCTCACTTGAACTCTCACTGTGAAGCAGGTATGATCTGCTGACTGATCAAAATGTGTAATAATACAGTTACAATTAGTGATATGATAATTAAAAAGAACTCACAAAATAGATAGTTAAGAGCACTCCTTCTGTATTTGTGTTGCTATCAGGATAGAAGATGGATTGCAGCGATTTTCTGTGGACTATGTCATGACTTTGACCTGCCACCAAGATAGTCACTATTTCATAAGGAAATCTTAGAGCTACTTTCCCTTGCCATCACTGGATGTGACAGATGAATTCTGAAAAGGACTGCAAGCCGTCTAGTCCATGACTTTTCCTTATTGTGTCTTTTCGATATTTTCTGAATCCTTGCAGGTAGGACATGAAGTACACAAGATTTCATTATTTACAACAGACTGCCACTGCAGTAATAAAGTCAGACTTCATTAATCACTGTTTGTTATAAATAATCTAATAGTTGATCAATGTAAGTGCAGCTTGACAGTTAACTATTAGTAAGTAAATCATTAAGTCGTAGCTGATACATCTTATGGATCAAACTTCACAAATGTGAGGATTTTGTTTTTCTGCATGGTCAACTTTTACAAATTTTCCTTATTATAAATTAAATATTTTCAATGAAGGACTTGCAACAGCATTTTTATAGCATGTTATTAATACTTTTACTTAAGTAAAAGGACCACCACTGATGTTCACTAACTCCTGCAACTACCCTGAACATTAATAAAAAAAACACTGTAAAACACAGCAAACATCCTACCAATCAGGTAGCAACACTTATGAAATGAACCTGTACCATAACACATAGTGCCTGTAATACAGCCATCCAGTCCTAGTGACTTCTGCGTTGTCAGCAAGTGGCTGGCAGCTGTACAGTCTTCAGAAAAGTTACCTGTTTTCCCTCTTTCAGCTGCAGTTTTCTTTCCCTTCTTGGCAGATGATTTTGTGGCAGTGATACTTTGTTCCTGTTCATCTGAAAATTGACATTTATACAGTTAAAGTACTGAAGACTCAGATTTAGAACACTTCACTTGTTTATATCTCCTGGACTCACCTGAATCCTCATCATGTTTTTGTTTAGTTGAGGTCTTTTTTCGCCTCTTGATAGGGGTTGAAGTGTTCATCATGGGCTGCTCCTTTCCATCTGACAAGAAAACATCAATGCAGTGAAACAGTAGTCTTTCATTCAGATCATATTATTTTTCATTTTAGTTCACCTCTTAAGATTTTGTGAATACTTCTGTCATTTTTATTGTCACACTCAGCAGATTTGCTGTGTGGCCTGTGGAATGTGGGACCACAGTGCTACAGTAGATGCAATGCAAATGCAATGTATTACCAGCTATAATGGCAAAGCAGAGGGAACTTTTGTCGGCCTGTATTGCTGCTTATTCTATTAAATCTTTTATAAAAATATTTAACTGTCTTTTCTTAAATAGTGTTATATTTATGACCTCATTGCATTGACAATCCATACATTCTGAAATAAGATGATACAAGGAAGATAAATATATGTGCCATTTTCCCCTCGAGTACAATATTTGAAAACTGTCTTCTGATTTAATAAGAGAACATTTTGTTGTTGATATATCGTATTGGCATCATATATAAATATGGTACACAAGTCAGAATTGCAAAAAGTGTCCCATATTACACTACTCCACCCTATTTGTGTGGGACACAAAAGAGACTAATACAGCAATGTAATGCAATGATTTAGGCAAAAGTAAGTCACTGATTCTTGAGAAGTGGGACAAAACAGGTTATGATTTTGAGAAAGTAAAACCGTATGCTAAGTCGAATAAAACTAGATGTATGCATCTACCATGCACTAGGCTACTAAGCTATGCTTTGATACAAATTACCAACTTTTCCTTATCATAATGTGCTTTTTGCCTTGCCATCACTTACTTTTCACTTAAGACACAACTGGTAAACCTTGCAAAACATGCATGTGTTATTTTAAAAAAACAATCTGATATTAGGTATGATAAAAATGTTTCTTTTGACGAAACTAGACCTTTTTAATAATTAAAGAAAACAATTTAATCCATGTTATTGCACATGAATGATTGAACCGACAGTACGTGTCACAGTACCTGTCACAATTTTGATATAATGATGATTAAATGAAACTGAAGGTAATAGTTGTGTTGAAAACATTCTATTATTAATTCCTCATAACACCTGCACTTGAAAATATTCTCATTTTTAAACCTACTAGCAGATACAACTGCTGGATATGTTTGTCCCGTTTCTTAAGAATCAGTGCAATATAGCTGTTACCCAGGCCAGAATGTCAGTTATCTGAAGCGACAGAGTGTTTTTTTTCACACCTTTTCAATGTGAATGGCTGAACACGTGTTAACAGTGCAGTTTTCTCAATGTCTAGACTTACCCCTCTCATCATCACTCCAATCATCATCATCATGTTTTGTTGCCATCTTTTGCCTCTTAGCTGGAGGTCTTCTAGTGGTCTGTTGTTGCCCTTCTATAAAAGAAAAGGTTTTAGTGGTGTGAAAGGACTGATATCTGCAACTGTGTACAGAATGCAGACTGAGAACATTTGTGTTAACACCTAGACTTACCCACAGCATGTTCACTTTCCTCATCAGCATCATGGTCATCACGTTTACCCTTCTTGTGCCTATCAGCAGGGGGTTTTCTTGTGATTGAGTGTTGCTCCTCTCCATCTGAGAAAAAATATTAAGTATTAAAATCTGAGAGGGTTTACACTAGCACAGTGAAAGAGTACTGAACTCTGTCAGAGACCATTTTTAGTGTTGACAATGCCTAGACTCACCCCCTTCATCATCACTCCAATCAACAGGATGCCTTTCGGGGGTCTGTTGTTGTAGCTCTTCTTCATCTATGAAAAATTATGTTTTAGTAAAGTGAAAGCACTAATATCTCCATGTATAGCATCTAAGAAAGATGACACTTGCACAGTGAAACAGTACTGACCTCAGACTAAGAACATTTCTTGTGGTGGTAATGGACTTACCCATATCACTTTCACTCCTAGCATTATCATCATGCCTTCTTCTAGTAGCAGTCTTCTTTGGTCTCTCAACAGGTGAGCTTGTGGTGGACAGGTGCTGCAGGTCCCCATCTGATAAGAGAGCATAAGTTGTACTGAAAGATCTCTAAGCACCACTCACACTCATTGTTTAGGAATGTTACCTTTTCTTTCTCATTAAACATTAGAAAATACTCTGGAGACTTAGGCTCCTTCTCCATGCTTAAAAAATACCAAATTATAAGTACCAATAAATACAAAATAAAAAAATCAAGATAACCTCTGACATCATTTGTTTTAGTGTCCTCAGCAATTTTAACAGTGGCAAATTTAAAAACTAAGTTGAGCTTTTGGTCTTCTAACATGTATATTTCTGAGTATAAAAATTTAAAAACCTTTCAATTTTAAGTGTGAGCTTAAATGCAGTAATATGGAATTTCTTATGTAAATATTATCACATATATTACTTACCATCATTAACTTTCAGTGGTCTGTCCTCATCTGATGTCTGTCCCTCTTCGCCTCTTCTCGAGCCTGTGGTTGGGGGGCGGTCGTGTCTTTCATCTATGAAAATATTCACAGGGGAAATTAGGAGGCTTTTGACATTGCATTGAAAGTCAGAATTAACAGGTTGATAGATGCTTCGATACACCACTTTGTTTATCCCTGATAGGAAATTTGCTTGGAAAAATGCAATGTGGTTTGTTTTAATTACTAAATATACTGAAATACCAAAAATGCCTTGAAAAATAATAAGTAAAACTTATATCAACATACCAAGGGCTATAGTGTCCAGTGTCTTCAGGCTCTTCCCTTTTAGAGATTTTGCTCCTTGCTCCATTGCGAACAGAAGTTTTCCAATCTTGGCCACCTGAAAGGTTTTGTCCGTTTGGCGATAATATTCACAGTGGACTCGTATGTCATGTCCCATAAAACGAGCTACTTGTTCCAGCTCTTGATTATCAAGGTTGAGAAGCTGGCATAAAGTAGCAACATGCTTTCTGAGTTTTGTCGACCTCAGGAGTCCTGGGTTGCTTGCCTTGCTCTCTACAGCATATTTCCTGAGGCAATCACACCCACGGATGTTTGTTGTTGTCCCGATCCTAGCAAACAGATATGGGTTGTCATTAAGTATTCCAACATCACTCCGTTTTTTGATCAGGAAATCAAGAGAGGCTCTTGTGCGCTCAAGTAGCAGAATGGGGACTTTTCGACCTCTCTTCCCACGTGTCACAATCCGTGTTAGTCTGTGGCTCATTTGTTTTTCCATGGGTGACAAAGTATCATAAATGTCTTTATTCACCGGGCCAGTATCTGCTTTTAGATAAGTCTCTAAGGTTAGCCGCGAAGCTTCTCCTTCCCGCTTCTTATTGAAGACAATTATTTGTGCAAGAAGGCTCTCACATAGCCTTTTGTATGCAGGGATGCTCACAGACTTCTTCAACTCCGCCTTAGACTCATCCTCAATCTTCCTCAAATAGTTCTGCAGAGTAATAACATCCTCGGTCAAAGGCACACAGTCTTCTTTGTTCCATCGCCGTTGTTCCATTGTACTGTGAGCATTTGTGGACACATAACTGGACCAGGAGCTTTCCAACAACTCCTTAAACTTCTTGGCTTTTTTTTCACCTAAAACATCTGACGTCATCAAACAATGTCCAATCCAGGCTTCTGTTGCCCCTTTGAGAGAAAATCCAATTTTAACTGCAGTGGATGGCTTTGCATATTCAGTGGTGCTTGTGCTGTAATTTGACACTCTTCTGGCTGCTTTTATTGTCAAATCAAATTTTGTTGGATCACACAGATCTTTCAGACCTTTGACACTCTTGTCAATTTCCTTTGCAGCCAACACAAACCGCCCCAGTTCTCTCATCTTTTGGGCAATGTATCTGTGTTGAGATTGTTCACGGCCCTTTCTTGCAAATAATGTATCTCCATATTTGCATATCATCGTGTCACTTCTGATCTGAGAGGTTACCTTATCTTGCAACATGGTATGAATGAGATTTTGAATTCCATCTGAGGACTTGCTGATTGGAAGGAGATGTGACGAAGCTTTTTGGATTCTTCCTCTTTTGCCTCCCTTTGTGTCCTCTTTTCTAGCTCTACATGCTTTCTCATGACGCCAGAGTTCAGTCCTCTTTAACATGGCGTAACAGTGCTCGCAGGGTAGATAGTCATTCACAGATGCCTTCTCAGAGGGTCGTTTCCAAGTCACAATCTCCCCATTTCCTTCTTCCAAGACCTTAAGATTATGTTGCCAGTTGCCCTTATTTCTAAGGATTTCCAGCAGCACCTTCCTTTCTTTGGATCCAACTGGAAAACTAAAGGCGTGGGCAACATCAACTTCATCCTCATGTTTTCTTTCTAAATGTCTTGCAATCTTCAGATTTGACTTTCCACAATATACACAGTATTGGGCTTTGTCCCAAGTCCTTTTACCATTCTTTTGGCTTGTGTTAACAGTTACTTTTTGTCTCTTGTCACCACCTTGCTGCTTCTTTCCTCCTTTCCTCCTTTCAGGTGGATGTGGTGACTTATCTTTGGTCCTTGGGTCCATAACTTCTAGTTCCTCATGTTCACTGGATGATTGGCGACAGTGATCTTTCTCTGGGATTCTGTGCCTAGATGATTTCTTCTCCTTCTTTGAGAGTGCCTCATTGTCACTGCTTGATGGTGTTGATGAGGGCTGGTATTCTTCACCAGATCCACTGTTGCTGAATAAGTCTTGATCTTCATCATGTGCATCTGATGCGGGTAAGTGGTTTTTGTCAGATTCATAGTGGAAGGATAACAACTTTTTAGAGAACTCTGACTTTGAAGTTCCAGCTTTCAGAGGGAGAATCTCATGATCTGTGATTGATGAGTCCAGTGCAGCAAACACAGAGTGACAACAGTCTTCTACAAGGAGCCCATCAAGGTTACATGTTGAGGTGGGCTGGTCACTGATACATCAACCGAGGGTACTTGAGTCCATCTCAAAAGGCCAGTCCATCTTGGAGAACAGATGGACAGAAAAAGAAGGGAAAAAACATGTTATTCACTCACAGGAATTAATATAAATGACCCACAGGCCTGCTGAAATATTGCCTTTAAAACAGTAAAAACTAACACACAATTATACATTATTATGTGGCAATACTGGTGTTCAGTCATTTTTGTGAGATCATCGTGTTAATTAGTGCTACATCATCAACACCTCATAAGTACCCAGCCCAATGTGTGTCATAATGTAAAGGCAGCCACTGCCTGTCACTCATGCAAGCATGTTAGCAACACTGCAACCTGAATAGGACAGAGCTGGTTGATCACAGTATAGGAGTGATTTAATAATCCCTTCTGATGTGAACATAAACCAGGATATCAGTTAAATCAGCCTACAGTGTTACTGACTAGCTGCAATATTTTATTTTACAGTAACCATAATATTGTCATTAAATTAAACTGACTGCTTATAGGACTTCATAGTATAGTAGTTTGTGATAGTTTGTGTATTTAAATATTTTCTATTATTTACACATGGTATGGAGTAAATGGCAGGTCTAGGTATCAGTGAAATATAATACAGTTTTAAGTAAAATACTTTTGCATCAGATTGGTTCATTTTCTTCATTACTACATTGTTGGACAAATGGTTATAATGATAGGACACTATGACTTCAGCAATGTGGAATTAAAATGGAATCAACTGTTAAATGCAGAGCAGCAATTCTTTGATTGCTGGGTTATCCCCACCAATCTAAAAGTTTTTCACAGTACACCAGGACAGCATTTTTTCTGTTAACACAGTTTATGCAGGCATCACCAAATTAAATGTAAGACTTTTTAACATCTTTTTAAGACCAAAACACATTAATTCTACAAGAGAACAAACAGCAAGAAATCACACAATAATGTTGAACAGCACATCAACCTCAGAAAGGCAAAGTGATCTGTTGTTTACGTTTACATCTCACTTCATACACAGCTGTTATAACGTGTAGTGCTACCCTAATCTTGTGATCTCAGTTCAATAATCAACTCATAATCGTCAATATAATCGATTTTTTTCTCCACCCCTATACTGAACTCACAGGAATAAATGCATTTGGATTTAAAACTTTCTAATTACATTTGCATTGTCTCTGAATGTCTGTGTTTCTTCCCGTCCATAACAGCTAGTAAAGCATAAACCTAAAAAAAAAAACAATAAAACTAAAACGACCTCAGCAAAAGTGAAATATACTGCAGCATTTATCATTAATGAGAGCAGGTGAAAATAAAATAACATTCCTTACCTGAGCAATGGTGTATGCCCCGTAGCTCGATTTCTTAAAATGTCCAAAAGTCTCTCCACGTCTCTCTATCAGGTGAACATGCAGCCGCACTCTCTGCCAGCGAACTCTTCACCTTGCGCACCGAGAGCTCTGATTGGCTGCTGTTGATGGGTCGTTAATTAGCGGAGGCCTCCCAGTCTGCTTCTGCTTCTCCAGCACCTCGCTAAAACTCTGTTAACCCTTTCAGTGTTCTGCCTTTCTGAACAAGGTTGACCCTAAAACCTGAACATATTTTCACACAGTTCCAACAACTAGATAAAGTCAACTGAATTAAAACAAAGTGCATCCCCAAAAAACCCTTTTTATTTATTATTTATTTATATTCATAAATATAAATACAAATATGAGTATCTTTTATTTTTGTTTCTTTTTCCACATTCAGTCTTGATCATAAAATAATCTCCATCATCATATTCAGAATTTTAACCCTTTAAATGCCAGATTGAAATTCCCTAAAATCAAAGGTAACAGAAGATGTGTGAATATTGCTCTCTCAGGATAACAAAGCTTATCTTCTTAAAATAAGATTTATGTTGTTATGAGAAAACAGAACACACTTGACAATGTCAGAGGAGCAAGAGGATATAGATTACCTTCTCGCATATCTCTTCTATCAAGGCCACATACAGGCTGAAATAGCTTCAGGTCTTGCTGTTACAGATTATAACTTGTTTGACTGACTGAAGTTAATGAACTAAAAAAAAAAAAAACCTTCTTAATTTGAGAAAATGAAGGCAACATTTTTAATTTATTCATTTATTTACCATAAAAACAGGTGTATAAGTGACTTTTATCATTGAATAGTGGGGTGCGTCTGTGCACTGTGTCCTATTCACCAGTAACATACAGAGAGGTTGGATCTGGATATGATTTAGGGTTCCCACAGTCATGAAATTCCTGGAAAAGTTTTGAAATTAGAAAAAAACAGTTTTCCAGGTCTGGAAATGGTTTGGAATTATGTGAATGTTTTGGAAAAGTTTTGAATTAGTGATGACCGAGCTGATATCAAAGATAACTAGTATAAGTAGATTAATTTAATATGAATACACTAATCATTAGTTTCTATACTTTTAGCCTTTTAATATCTTCTAATATGTGATCTGGAACCAAACACTTCCTCTAGATGATCATTTCTCACAGTATAGTCAGATCAAAGAGTCAAAACAGCTGTTAAAAAGCTCAAGAGTACAGGAAATGACACCTACTCTGTTAAAAAAAAAAAAAAATCACTGTGTGGGCTTTGTTAAACTACTTGAATTAAGTCATGGAAATGGGCCGTCTACACTTATGAAGTTTAACATCCTAAAAACAACTGTGTGAAGCATGCATGCATGTGCTTCAGCTGTGTCTGCAGCTAATGAAAGCAGATAGGCTGTTGATGACCTGTTACTGCTATACGCTGATTTGATGTGTTTTCAGTTTTTACAGACCAAACTGACCCAGCCGACAACAGCATATGTTGAAGCGCGATGCACAAATGCACACAGTATGAGCACAGATCAGAAGAATAAAAGATTCACTAACTTTGTTGTTTTTCCTCTGGATGGAACAGAGGATGATGTTTGACTCTGACTGACAGTCTGACGACAGTGAGCTTGGTGAGACTTACAGCACAGCGACAGCTCTGATGAAGCGTTTTTGGGACTCAGTAAGCGCACAGCTACACACTGTATTAAATATGTAAAGCTACTGTGTTCTTTTAAAAGGTTTAAAGGTTGAGTCTGTAGGTTTGTTCATTGCAGTTTGTAAACACAACATTCAAACTGGGCCCCTCTCGGGCTGAACTGTACACGTCTCCTGCTCCTGACAGCAGCAGCAGCAGTTGTCAGGACTGCAAAGAAAAGGAAATACAGTCCGAGTGAAGCACTGGAGCGGCAGTCCGATACCCAGCCGTAGCGAGTGCGGCTAGCATCCGCCGCTAGCACTCGCTAACATCCAGGACAGCTAGCGGGGCTAACACTCATGGCGACTAGCGGGGCTGGCGGGCCTACTCGTGCAGCACGTGACTTCACTGCGCTTTGTCACTGGCTGGGGAGAAAACACGACTCCCACCCAGAAATGTCCCGTCCACACCAAAACAATCAGATCAATCAAAATACAGGGAGACGAGGGAGGACTCTGCAGACACAGTCACCACCATACATGAGTAGATAGGTGATGATCAAGCAGGATTTCTTTTGTATACGTCTATATTAGTTTTTTTGGAAAATCCTGCAGACTCTACCTTTAATGTAAACTCAGCCTAACCTGAACCTAGTCTGAGTTAATATACCTGTATGAGTGTGTCTCTTTTTTCAAGGATTTTTTTTAATGCTCTATGATTTGCCCATCATTCCTTCATACAACCACACAGCCATGACCATACACAAACTCTGCGCCAACAGACTTAGCAGTCTTGGATAAAATAACTGACACTGTAACAAAAATAACAGACAAAAGCGACAACAAACAGAGCACCTGCATTAATGTCAGGCATGCAGGGTCCAAAAACAAGGTGGGCCCTCTCTGGCGCATTTTGTCAACCCTTTCAGTTTTCTGTCTTTCTGAAGAAAGTCGACTGCTAAATCATGAAGTTGGATAATGTGCCTCATCACAAATGTCAAATCATCTCAAACTGGTTTCGTGAAAGTGACAATAAGTTTACTGTACAGTACTGTGACCACAGGCAATGAAATACAGTTTGGCATGGCACTCTCTTAGCTCATAATAAATAACATTAATAAACAAATAAAAATACAATAATTACGATAAAGAATACAATATTTAATTAAGTCTAAGAATCAAAGAAAATCAGCCCTCAGCCCTCCGTCTAGCTGAACTCTTCAGGAGCCTTATTGCCTCACAGTCACCAGATGGGCACGTGTATCTAATAAAGTGGTAAGGGAGTATATATAAATATACATAATTTAAATAGTATGGAGAAAGAAAATACATCAGTACTTTACATTTTCTGAGAATTTCCAGACCAAAAGTTCATAGAATTAACATAAGAGCCTTCATCAGTAAGTTGCATCAATTTTGTAATTATTTGTTTGTTGTTTATTTTTGGACCTGCTGTTATAATTTTATGTAGAAATAGTTGTCATTGTGTTTTTTTCTCATTTGTTTGTGTTTATACAATGAAATTATATTGTGATAATAAAATGAGCTCAGCCATTTAAAAAGAGCTCAGTTCATAAAAAATGGTAAATTGTTTTATTTCTCAGCTATAAATATAACTATTAATTCAGTTTGCATGGCAAAACTATCCATTACATTTCTGGTTATGCCTCTGATCACAACACAGCAGTACAGGCTTTACTCTTTCATGATAATTTGGGTGTAATACCACACTAATGCATTGGGGGCGCTCGCGAGCAAAAAGTGTGTGAAAATCCGGTGCGCCCTAGAGTGTCCAAAACTCATTTTGGCATTCAAGTTGGGACTTTTTTGAAAACAACAGAATAGCATCTATGTAGCATCTATATAGCCTCAGGAGGTGATTTAAGTGAAAACAAAGTGAGGACCGGCCAAAATGACCTCACTTCCCAAAAAAGACTTCACTATGTTGGTTAAAAACTCATGCCGGTCCTCAGTACGTGGTAAGTACAAGAACACACATACACACACACACACACACACACACACACACAGTTAAATACCAACA
Source organism: Sciaenops ocellatus (assembly GCA_033000465.1). Classification (NCBI taxonomy): domain Eukaryota; kingdom Metazoa; phylum Chordata; class Actinopteri; family Sciaenidae; genus Sciaenops; species Sciaenops ocellatus. The sequence continues at coordinate 29,293,232 of CP136885.1, read as the reverse complement.
AATAAACATGCATATTGAGACTTGTGTGATCAATGTATGTGACACAATCACTGTGAAG